>QLPI01002524.1:0-16696 GCA_003314275.1 Chroogomphus rutilus | reverse complement strand
ATCACACTAAGATCATTCCTATCTCCCGCTCGGTAGTCCCTCGGACCTGGGTCTCCTAGCCTTGGAGTTGGGGGGGAGTCCGAGATAGGGCCTCGGAGTTGGGAGGAGTCCGAGATAGGGGTTCATACTTGGATCAGGACTCAGAGGAGGTCATCCTCTGACATCGGTGGCCTTTTGGACTCTGGTCTCTCATCCTTGGAGTTTAGGTGGAGTCCGAGATTCGACCTTGGAATTGGGGAGAGTCCGAGATAGAACCTCGGATTTGGGGAGAGTCCAAGATAGGGCTTCGGACTTAGACCAGGACTCGGAAGAGGTCATCCTCTGACATCAGTGGTCTTTTGGACTCTGGTCTCTCATCCTCAGAGTTTGGGTGGAGTCCGAGATAGGACCTCGGACTTGTCATCAGGACTCGGAGAGGGTCATCCCCTGACAGTGATGTTCTGAAGTTCGCCGGTCAGAAATTGGATTGGAATTGTCATAGTCTGATTGATGACAGAATTAGTAGAACCATCAAATAATTTCAACGGAATAGCAGGAACTGAATTATTAGGCAAAGAATATTTCTGCACAACTTGTGATTCAATAAAGCAGTCTGAAGAACCACAATCTAAGAGCGTAACAAGAGGAAGTTCAGAAATAAGAGAACAAGACAGATTAAGTATAAGCGAAGTTTTCAAAGTTTCAGAAGTAGAAGATATGCGAGAAATAGCAGAATTAGAAGAAAGGGCATTCAAGAACAGCATGTGAGAGAGGCTAACGCAATCCTCAGCTCATGCATTTCCGAGGTTGCAGCTCATTTTTTTGACTCTGTCGCCATGTTGTCTTCACCTTTGACATTCTTCAGGCAATAGCTTCCCGTCTTTTCCAAGCTTGGATGCAATGTCATTAGCATTGTTGTTATTGTTGGAAGACTTATCATTGCCATTCTTCTCCCCCCCCTTCTTACTCTTCTTGTTGTTTGAGTTGTTGGAGTTGGATTTGAACGAGGACCCGTTCGGCTTTGAAGGATTTCCGAAGTTGTCAAACTCCTTGCATTCCCAATATCTGCTGTCGATCTTGAGTGAATATTGTCTGAGTTCAGCGAGAGTTTTGAAATGAGGGAAGTTAAGGAGGCTGTCCTTGATACGTCTGGCCAACCCCTTGTATGCTGCATGTGTGAGGGTGGCATCATTCCACTGAGTGCGAGTGGAGGCTCTGGCAAAGTCGATGAAGTATCGTGCCGCACGATGGTTGTCCTTCATAACTATCTTTCCGAGCTCAATTTCTGCTTGCACAGTGCTGTTGAATGGGCTGAAGTTGGTCTCCAGCTCTTGACAAAAGTCCCTCCAGACCTTAAGCCAACTAGGCTCAGGCTGGATTTCGCCTAGAATCGCGGGTTCAAAGTACTGGAGCGTGGGGCCTGTGAGATACAAGATGGCATATTGGACCTTTGATGCATCCGTCAAGAATGCAGATGGACGGTCTCGAAAGTTCAGCGTGCATTGTAAACAGAATGTGTGAAGCTTAGCTTGGTCGGTACCATTGTAAACCTCGGGCTCGTGAACCTTGGCATGATGACCAGAGTTGGGATTAGATCTAGGGGGCTGTTGGGCTAATCGATCGACGAGTGCCTTGACAATTTTGTCTGAACTAGAAGAGGAATTAAGAGTCGGATTGGAATTAAGAGTCGGATTAGGATTAGGAACATCAGTGGGGTTCGGATTTGAAACTTGAACAGGGTTTGGATTTGGCTCGTCATCATTGTTATCATCGATTGGGTTTTCTTCGTCATCGTCCTCAGGTTCAGGAGGAGTGTTCCCTCCTGACGGGCCAGCTTTGTGAATTGAAGGTTGTTCTGACAGCCGTCAAAGTGAGGAAATCTCCTGCAACTGACTTGGGACTTCTACAATGAAAGGTAAACTGCAAGTCATAGATCGGGTGTTCATGATGGTCGTGATATGCAAAGATGAAGTGTGATCAAGTGTGGTAGTCAGAAAATACTGTTACGATGTGGAGAAAGGACGTAATCATAATATATTTAATCTCCCAAAGGCGAGGCAATGGCGAGGTTCTGGATAGGGGCTTGGCTTCAATGTTATGCCTTGCGCCCACTAGACCACACGGTCCCCAATTTCCTAAAGGCGAGACAGACAGAAGTGAACAGAGGAACCTTAGTTGAAATCAAGGTTGATTTTCTGACTGAAGACTGAACTATGAGTACAAGATCTTTTATACTACTTTCTAATCTACTAGGAGTCGAATAGATTCCTATAATAGAATAAGAAAGCTGAGGATCATGAAAAGCGAGAAACAGAAATACTACGTCCCAAATAATGATCTCCTCCGTGACATTGTGGAGTGATGTGTCACTCCGATTCCCAACGGAGTTACCCCAAGGAACATGATAGCAGATCAGACATAAAGGACTGAGTGGAATTGCGAACAGATGAAAATGGGATGAAACGTAAATGAAAGGATATTAAACATAGATGAAGACGGAATGGAATAGCGAGCATATGGAATGTGACGTAAATGAGTGGAGTGAATTGACAGGAGCATGTGATGCCAAGATGGATACATGAGGTGCATATAGTCCGTGGGCTGAGGGCGTTATGTTGAATAGTGAGCGAGAGTGGAGTTGGGCTGAGTGGGCTGAAATGAATAGTTGGCTCGCCGGCATACAGTTCCTGACAGTTATGTAGTGTAAAATAACAATCATTTCACCCATAATAATCCACAGGATTAAATAAGTGCCAGCAGCACTCTCATAAGTGGACCGAAGTCTGCTTAGGTAACTGTTCCAAAGACTGGAACCCACCCTCAACAATGGGTCTGAAGACCTGTTGAATAGGTTTATTCTGAAGGTTAAACCTTAGCTTTTGCTACCGAAGTGGCAGGCTACCCTCAAAACTTAAAACTATAAAAACTAGGAAAAGAATTAAATCAGATAAAAAATAGAAAAGTGGAAATAAACCTAAACCAGTCTAGAACTAATAGTTTAACACTCTTAAACTATTAATTCTATATGTAACGAACAAGACACCTGACAAGACCCCCTTTAAATATTCTCTTTGGACAAACGACCCAGATCAGAATCAATAAAGACATTTTGCACAGCTACATGAGATTTCATTAAATCTTTATTGCAATACTCTTGTGATAACAGATTACGTGAATCTCTGGAGTATAATTTCTTAATTGAGTTCTCCATAAAAATAGCCCATGCAGGTGTATTTTGTTGTCCTCCTGTATCTTGTCGGAGAACTTGACTTGCCTTGGTTAACACCAAAGTTTTGTCACAGCTTCTGGGGTTCCAAAACACACAGAGCAAATCTGTAGTATTGCATTCAGATGTCACCACTCTTACACCCATGTCATCTGCTGGTACAATAGCAGTAATCAGTGCCAATGTTACATTGCATTCAATGCTTACCTTCTTTTTTTTCTGGCCAATATACATGGTATCCTTTGCTCTCTTTGTCAATCCCAACAAATATGAATTTATCTGCCTGTGATGCTAGTTTTCCTCCAAATTCATATGCTTATAAAAGGTTGGGTATTGGTTTTTTGTAGACTAGGGAATAGGGTGTTTAACCTGGAATGGCACAGGATAGTAGGCAGTTTTTCAGCCAAGTTGCATAGTTAATGGCTTCTGGCCATAGAAACTTTGGCATGTTTTTTCCAAGTATTACATACCATTGCAATGGTTGGTGAATACATGTAACAAGTTGCTGTTTAAATAGTGCCTACAGACTAATGCCAGATAACCTGGCATAGTGGCCTTTTGGCCCAGTTGAAAGAACACATCACTGTGGGAATTTGTTGCCTTTCACACCAAGTAACATCGCATGTGCATGTTCACCAATATATGGGATAGCTGCTCTGCTGCTCTGTCTTGCTATGGCAAATCATGAATGGTGAGATACCATTAGACTTTAGATAATCATCAAATTCTTCATTTAGATACTCTCCACCTCTATCAGATCTCAATATCTGCAGTTTGGCTCCTGAATATTATTGTACTGTTTCTGCTACATAGTGTTTTAATGCTTGAAGTGCATCAGACTTGAGTTGGAGAAAATAGATTTGAGTTTCCTGGCTATAGTCATCTGTAATGCTAATGTAGTATCGGCTATCACCAATGCTAGTGGTTTGGGCAGGTCCCCATAGATCAGTGTGGACTAATTCTCCATATGAACAAGACCTGTTCTTAGATTCTTCAAGAAAAGAATGCTGCATTGCCTTAGCTTTGGTACAGGTGTTGAAGAATTCTGGAGTAGAGGTGGAGTTGAGTTCTACACCTTGTATAAGTCCCTTTTTTACTGCATAAATAACAGCATGTTGTCCTATATGTCCTAGAATCCTATGAAGTGCATGCAAAGAGAGGGTTCTTGTATTGCATGTGATTGATGAATGAATGGAGTATGGATAGTGTATAAACCATTGACTTGTGGGATCTCTGCTATAGTTTTCTTGTGCAGTGCAAGGGAAACAATTTTGCAAATATACTTTTTCAAATTGGACCATAAATCCAGCTGAAGTGATGCAGTTGGTAGAGATGAGGGTAAGGGACATTTTTTGCATATATAGTACATTTTTCAATGTTACTTCTGTCATCTTGTTCCCTAGGGGCAGGTTTGTTTTGATATCTCCTCTCCTGATTGCACTTATAGTAGATCCATTGGCTGTATGCACATCTTGGGGAGGTATGTCTAAGAAGGTAATGAAGTGAGACCAATCTGGACAAGCATGTGGTCTCATCTGCTGGGAGCAGGATCATCACAGTGCTATGACAGACTGCAAGCAGATGCGGTCAAGGTCCACTCAACTACTAGCCCACTTTCCTGATCGAATTTTGGAAAATGACACACCAGGTACTGAAGATGATTAGGGAGCTTTAGGATGCAAACAGGAATTATATTACACTGAGACTACATGTGTGTTTACAAGATAAACTCTTCTTGCTATATTACCATTGTGAAGCCCGAGTTTAGGCCGGGATGTTTCAAAAGCCCGAACCGCTTGGGCCCTGCTTGAGAAACCCCTTTCATTCTCATTTTCACAATTTCAATGTGAAAAATAGTTTTTTAGGTTAATGTCACTGATTTAATTGACTGACCATCCGTGCTAACCCGTTGGTCATGATATGGAAGCGTGTATCCAATATTTTATGGTTTCAACTCAGGATTTGGAGGAGTCTGATGAAGTGGGTTCGATGAAGTGGGTTCATTCATTACCGCCCGTGCGCGTGATTCCCCCATTCTCGATGGCATTGAGATTGCTTTTAGTAATAATATATCATGTCCCGGAAAGACCAGTGGTGCTCCATGTGGCATGTGTGATGGACGCTCTCCCAGTTGGAAATGATACGTACCATGAAAAGACTTGATCCAGTGTCGGAATATAGGGCTGCTCGAGGCATAGTAAACCTTGTGTAACGGTGACACACATGTATTTATCTAAATACGACAGTTGAGCAAAGATTTTTCCTCAGTTTTGCCTTTGACTCTAGTCAAATTGTCGTTTGGAGGGACGAACCCATAGTTTGGTATGCTTTATCGCTGCGGCACTAAAAAAAAGATTCAGAATGTGTGAATACAAGACCAGAGGTAACGTCGGCCATCAGGGAGGACGCAGCTGTTCGAGTGAATATCGCAACGCATACTATCGCTTTGTCAGACTAAAAACACAACCTCATATCATTGGGAGTGCAATCTTATTGTAGCGCTAGTTTAGAATGTTTGAGTCGGGCAAGTGCTGTACACGCTCGTTACTGATGATGTGTGTAAGCAGCTTATACATCAGACGCCTTGCGTGCCCCCTCTAGTACCAGACACGTATATAAAACTGCCTTATTAGCGTGAATCCAATACTGCTTGTTCGAAACTTCGGTCCGACACGTCTTTTAAAGTGGTGACGCGTCTACGCTTGTTCGGCTGCGCAGGGAGCGCAGGGAGCGCAGGGATCGCAGCCTCAGAAGCCTCGGAATGACCTGCACCAGCGCAGGCACCATATCTGAACAATCAAAAAGTTGATATCGAAGTTATGTCAGGTATAAAAAGATCATATCCTTTTTTTTTTATTTTTTATTCTGAGCCTTCTCGCACGCCCTTCATCCCACCCCCCCTCCCGTCAACGCATTTTCGCAACGTTGATTCGTTCGACTGTACAGGATGCCGCAGATCCTCACTGTCGCCGTATGCATCTGCGACGAAGTCACTTTGTCAGACTTTATCCCGCCCATGGAAATATTGTCCTACCTCAATTTAGACAAGGATACCCAACCCGCGCTCGCGATGGACGTGAAAGAAGTTCCGTACCGCCTGCGAATTGAATACCTTGCGCCCACCCTAGACCCCGTGATTGGGTGGGCTCCCTTCTCGTGCATGCCCACCATCAATCCCACGAATACATACAGTGCCGCGATGCAGAGCGGTAAGCAGTATGACATTATTTGGGTCCCTGCCGGTATGAATATTATATATTACCTTAATGTTCTATATATCACGAGTTCTGAACATATTGCTTCAGGTCCCATAGGAGATCCCGTCACTGGCGAAGACAGAACTCCTAAAGAAGAGATCGAGTTTATTAAGCGACAGGCGCCTGGAGCCAAGTATATCATGTCCGTATGCATGGGATCCGTTATTCTGGCGGCAGCTGGCATATTAGATGGCAAACGTGCCACGACGAACAAGAGGTTTTTCCGTTTCATCACTGTATGCCCCACCCTTCCTCACACTTTACACAATTTCTGCTGAGCACTGATCACTGTAACGGAATGTGCACTATAGGACATTACCAGCAAAAAGATAACATGGGTCCCCAAGGCCAGGTGGATCGTCGACGGCAATATCTGGACAAGTTCGGGAGTGACAGCTGGTAAGTTGGCAAAAAAAGTTAATTTGTTCTGATTTGTATAAACCTATTTTTCCAACTTGCTTTTTTTTTCGACGCAACTCAAGGTTCGGACATGGCCATCGCGTTTATAGAACACTTGGTGGGGGCGGAAGTTGCGCGCCAGGTCCGTGGCACTGTAGAAATTCAAGACGTAGGAGGGTCCGAGAATGATCCGTTTGCCGAGTTCCACGGCTTAGTATAAAGGAGTCTCGATGATGAGGTATTGTTATATAAATGAAGATGAAGCCAAGGCACAAGACGAGAAAGATAGTTGTAACGAACATATTATGATAAATTTATTGTCTAGAAACAAACCCCCGATAGGTAATTATGTACAACACCGCAACTCATACCCAAGATAACTAAGATAACTATCGCAGTATCCTCAGGAGTTATATACTGAGTTAATAGTCCGAAGTTATGGGAAACAGGGAGAGTATTCCCGATCCAATACAGCCACCGAGCAATCCATCCGATGGTTACACGCAAAGATCTTTCTTTGTCATGCTCGAAATGGTAAAAAAACACATATGCCGAGCTTTATACAGGGAATTTCTCTTTGTACATCCCACCAGAGATAAAGCATGAACTACGAAAATACACTAAAGGTCTCATAACTCCATTATGTGACCTGTTCGAAAACTGCAAATACACTCCAAACGCAATTGTCTCATCAAAAATCCAGGGGGATTTCAGTCGCCCCTAGCCAAAATCTTATCTTCACCGTCCCAGTCGACAATTTGAGTAAAAGCAGCACCCAGAACGAGCTCGTGAGAGTATATAGTTACTCCATGTTTGACCAAGGGTTGCAAGAGTGACTTGTCCTTCAAACTGGAAATAACGTGTCGCGTGTCCGAGACGTTCCGGATTGTAGGGACTGTTTGTTTACACTATTGTTTCATTAAATGAACTTGTGCACAATAATACTACTGGTAGTAAGTAGAGCAGACTTACCTCAGCGCCAAGTGCCTAGAGCACGTTCTTTAAGACGGTGAAATCAGATGGAACACCAGGAGTTACGTAGAAAAAGTGCCCCTGGAGCAGCTTTTGTTTTTTCTTCTTGAGCTCATTGGCACGTGCCAGGGCGTCCACGAGTTTGAACTTGTGCTTATGTTCCGTGTCGGGATCTTGCAACTTGTAGTCACTCTCCGCTGGAGAACCGTGAGGCACAATGAGGAATTATGATCACTTTGTAAAGAAATATTAGAAAAACATACCTACGACATTTCCAGAGTCAGCACACGCTGTGAGTCATTCCACGTTCAGTACAAATGGCGCATTTGGCAACGCACAAAGGAACTTCTCGGTACGCGATAAATTCTGGGTTACTAGATGGGTGCACTCGTGAGGTTTTTGAGTAAAACGCACACCCAATTTGGTCATAGCCTAGAAAGGGGAACGTAAGATCCGATTGTTTGAATAGAATAGACGTTGACCGACCTTCTCTACTTGTTCGGTGACGACGATCTTGGTGGTGAGAATCCGAATTTTTTTAGGGTCAGATGAAGATCGTTTGGGTTTTTTTCCCTCTTCAGAGCTATATAATACATGTTTAAATGAGCATAAGTACAGATGTTTCAATGAGGGGGCATACTCATGCTCGGAGATAGGCTTTTCGTGGCGAGCTTTTTTCCGTGCCCCACCTTGGCCTGTGCGGTTGTCATTATCTGCCGGCCTCTTAGATGTTATACTGAATGTCATAAAGCGGCTAGGTGGCAAGTCGGAGTCCTCTGAACTAGATATGCTGAGTCCCTTGCCTTGGTCAGTTTCCTTGTCGTCGTCGTCGTCGTCATTGATGATTCTGCGCTTTTTCCTGCCTCCAGGTTCGTGATCACTTTGATCGCCTTCTTCGTGATCACCCCTCACACTTGACTGTGAGCTCCTCGGTCTTCGGACGCCCTTTGGACCTCGTATACGCTCGTTTTCAAAGCTTACAACGTCTGGCATTATTTCATCACGGAGTTTCTGCGTCGCTGTGGCCGCCGCTGTTGCCGCCGCTGTTCGACGTGAGGGTGAACGCTGGACTTTGGGATGTGCAGTGGACGAACTCATAGACGGAATCGTGGCGTATTTTCCAGCTGTAGACGAGCCACCCATGGTAGGACGGCGTGGGGACGGACCTGGGGGAGGGGACGACGATGGTGACGGTGGTTCGCGGCGGATAACCGTTCGAACATGTTTGGGAGATGAGGTGGAAGCCTTGTGTGAGGGAACATGCGTGAACGGCTTTCGAGGAGACTTACAGTGACTCACAAAACTGGTCCAATGTTTGGCACCTTTCACTTGCTCCAAATTTTATAACCAAATAAAAATCTATAAAATCTGAGAATATTCTCACAGATACCCCTGCATCTCAGCTTTCAATTGGTCTGCTCATGTTTATGTAATAATTTTTATTGGTTGAGATATTGCAATTTTTTGACAGTGACTCATTGGACCAGTTTTGTTGCCTTCAAATGTGTGATTACAATCAGAGGTATAGTTAGGTTTGTATGGTCACATGACTTGTGTCGGAGTTATAATTGGGTCATGTGAACACAAATAGACCATAACAATCTTCTTCAACAAACCATGAAATCCCTCTCTCCTGTTCAAGTTGACTATATCCTTTCTCAGCTTGATGCTGGCCATTCCACCTCCCATATTCAACTCTCTACTGGTGTAGGCCATGCCATCACCTGCAGACTTTGCTCTAAGCACCACCGTGACCTGCCAAAAGCTATTGGAGGACACCTATCCAAACTTCCTCTTGCTAATATTTGACATGCTGTCTACCTCATCAGCTCTCAAAAAGCTCAAAATGCAGTCCAAGTTACCAGGACCCTTCAGGATATCATCAATGCACCTCTCTCTACTCAAACTGTGCACACGGCAAACATTTGGTACAGACACACGAGACACCTGGCGAGAAAGATGGAAACTGTCGCCTCACTATGCCCGGATGGCGAGGATCGATGACAGCCTCCCCTCACGCAGATATCTCAGTGACACAGCAGGCTTCACACGTGCACAGCACAGCTTGATCACACAGCTGCGGACTGGCCATGCACCGCTCAATAAACACCTACACCGAATCAAAAAAGCGCCCTCCCCCGTATGCCCCACATGCCACAGAGCAGATGAGACGATTCACCACTTTCTCATTGATTGCCGCACGCACGAGCACGCACGAGCACGCACGATATGGACTAAGAAGGAAGCTGGGCCGGAAAGCTACATCCATTAAGGATCTACTAGGAAAGCCAGACTCCATGACAGCACTATTGAGCTATGCCGCTGCAACTAAGCGGTTCAAAGCAACCTTCGGTGACGTCTCACTACCATTATCATAGACTAAAAACAGATCAATCAGCCCAACAGGACATGTATTGACATGGAGACACATTGTTGACACAACATGCTACAAGACAGGCCCACTTTCAGCCCAACAAAACAAAACAACCCTTATCCACCCCTATCATCCTCATCATGCTCGTGCAGCGGCGTGAACCGACTCGGCACAGCAAAACCATGAAGACACCTCACTTCTTTATCACACCCAACTGTGGTGCTCCTTCTCATCGTGCTAGTTCGCTTCGGCAACCGAGCACTTACAAAGTCAGACCACCCTCATAAGCAAACAACCAAGAGGAGAGAAAGAGTACTTACCTGCGAGAGGGGGGTGGTAAACGGTTCAAGGAGCCGGGCCGGCGGGGGGCGATGGGCCCGTCGTCGGTGCATCCACCCACTCAAGGAAGGAGGAAACTTAAGTACAAAGCGTGTAGCGACCACCATAGGCCTAGCCTGAGGTCGATAAAATTGATATAAAAAATAAAAAATAAAAAACTGTGCACAGGAAGCTGAAAGAAGCTAGATTAAAGGCTGTGGTGAAGAAGAAACAGCCTTTACTCTCCTAGAGACACAAGAAGGAGAGATTAGATTTTGCTGTTGCTTACCAGCATTGGACTGTAGAGGACTGGAAGAGGCTTGTGTGGTCAGATGAGACAAAGTTCAATAGGCTAGAGTCAGATGGCAAGAAATGGGCTTGGAAGAAGGCAGGAGAGGGGCTGAGTAATAGGCTGGTTGAGGGAAGGTTAAAATTTGGTAGAGGTTCTGTGATAGTTTGGGACTGTATGACATGGGATGGGCCAGGATATACTGTCAAGATTGATGGAAGGATGGATGGGGATCTCTATGTCCAGATTTTGCAGGAGGATCTTCAGTCCAGTCTGGAGCACTATGGTAAAACTTCTGCTGATATTATTTTTCAACAAGATAATAATCCAAAGCATACCTGCAAAAAGGCCAAGGAATGGTTTGCAAAAAACCATTTTGAGGTTCTTTCATGGCCAGCACAGTCTCCAGATCTTAATCCAATTGAGCATCTGTGGAGTCATCTGAAGAGGAAGCTTGGAGAGTACAATTAGCCACCAGGAGAGATGATAGAGCTTTGGGAGAGGCTACAGGAAGTTTGGGACAAAATAGAGCCTTCAGTGTGTCAGGGATTGATTGAGAGCATGCCTAGGAGAGTTTTAGCTATGCTGAAGGCAAAGGGGGGATATACCAAATATTAATTATAATGAGTTTTTGATCATCTAGACAAGAGCAACAAAATTGGTCCAATGAGTCACTGTCAAAAAATTGAAATACCTCAACCAATAAAAATTATTACATAAATGTGAGGAGACTAATTGAAAGCTGAGATGCAGGGGTATCTGTGAGAATATTCCCAGATTTTATAGATTTTTATCTGGTTCATAGAATTCAGAGCAAGTGAAAAGTGCCAAACATTGGACCGGTTTTGTGAGTCACTATAGGTAGTCGTGACATAGGGTGGGAACCTGATTCGACAGACTTAGGAGAACCTGCACGAAGAAATGAGTTGAGAGAAGAGTGTGGCTCTGGCAACTTAACAGAGATGACATGGTGCGGTAATGGCTGTGGTGCTGCTTGTTTGATTTGTCTAGCACCTTTCTTTAGTGGGGGAGTTTTTGTTGTAAATGGAGGCTAGCACAGGCTCAGAATCCTTGTTTTCCTTCTATTGTTCTCATCCCCATTGTTTTTTCCTTTTCCCATTCTTGATTCCTTATTGTCACGACCCCTTATTGTTTTTCTTCCCTCGTATAAGTATATGCAGACCTACATACTATACCTCAGTTGATATCCCTTTTCTCAACTGAGTTATATTTGTTATAGATAGCATCTCTTTCAATATCAGTTGATATCCCTTTTCTCAACTGAGTTATATTTGTTATAGGTTATGGGCCCCACCCCTAGCTGCTAAACAAAGAATGACACAATACCCACAGAATTGAAACTACCCAGAACTGAACTCTCAAACCATAAAATATGTCCACACAACCAGCTCTATTCCAGCTCACTGCTGACGAACAATTTGACGGAAACAAATGGTACTCATGGAAAGAAAATATCATGTCTGCAGCCAATGCTTACGGCGTGTATGGCTATTTTGATGGAACTATTCTGAAACTGAAACCGAACACACCAACCACAACAAACCCAACGAGTTATTGGGGTTCTATGACACCGACTCCAGATGAATGGGCACAACGGGATGCCTACGCAAAGAGCATGATTATGCTCAACATCAAAAATCCACTTGGATTTGGTATTAAATCAACACAAACTTCAGCAGAGGCATGGAAGGCACTCACCACGACATATGATGCTGCCTCAGACATTGGACGTTTAAATGCTGAAAATGCACTATGGTCAATTAGGCATGTTGATAGTGCAGACATTACCACGCACATTGCTATCCTTCAAGAAGCCTGGGAAAAAGCACTCGGGCAAGGCAGCAAGATTGATGATTCCGAGTTTTGAACAATCATACTTGGGTCAATGCCTGGAGAATGGTCAATTTATATAAGCACACTATATGAGCAAAAAACATCAGCAGATGTTATTGCAAAACTTATCATGCATGATCTTACCCTCTCACACTACAGAAAATCAACCCCACAAACCAGCCAAGCACTCACAACGACACAGCAAAAGACAGCACGTAGCTCCCTCACCTGCTCAAACCCAGTATGCCGAAGAGTTGGGCATACTATTGACAAATGTTTTAAACCTGGAGGAGGGATGGAAGGCCAATACCCTGACTGGTGCAAGAAAAAGGGCAATGTCGCCAGCACACCTACTTCAAAGTCAGAACCACGGACCACAGCTACTGCCAACATTGCACTAGTACCCATGGGGCCTGCAACTACCACTTCTGGAGAGAGCTTTTATGCTTTTATGACCCAACAAGCTCACCACCACGTACCCCATATTGTGACATATGCTGATTCTGCAGCCAGTGACCACTGCTTCATCAATGTTAGCGATTTTTCAACATATAGGCCATTTGATGAAAAAAAGGGGACAACAGCTACTGCAGGGGGAACATTCAAAAATATATGGTATTGGATCTGTCAGAAAGCAAGTAGTTTTTGATGGGAGGATAATCAACATTACCTTCAAAAATGTGTTGCATACCCCTGAGTTATCTCATAACCTGATGTCTATTGGACGACTTGATGAGGCTGGCTGTTACTCGATCTTTGGTGGCAAAGGTGTCACATTCATTGACAAAAACAACAAACCGTTTATGTATGGGAAGAGTGTCGGTACTATGTACGAAGTGGATGTCTACCCAGCAAATGACCAGATTACCTCAAGTACAATCAAAATGAATATCGACCATGCACTCACAGTCAAGAATGCAATAAATGCCTATGCCACTTGTTCACATGCCAAGCCAGCTGATATTGATATGTGGCACTGATGCCTTGGCCATGTCAACTACCAAACAATTAGTCAGATACACCGTGATGGAATTGTCGAGGGTATGGATATTACAACCGATTCCCCAACACCTGGAGCTTGCGAAAACTGTATTATGGGAAAACACACTCGTCACCCCTTTTATCCAAATGATCACTGTGAGGATAAAATTGGAGAACGCTTGTACATTGATATATGGGGTCCATCACAGGTGAGATCAGTTGGTGGTAAAACATACATGATGCCTGTTGTTGACGGCTACTCTGGGTTTACTGAGGGCCATTTCTTAGCGGATAAACAAGCAGGCACAACCCTGGAGGTGCTCAAACAGAACATCGCTTTGACAGAATGCCAGACAGGGCAGAAGGTCAAATGTATAAGAACAGATGGGGGCACAGAGTTTTGCAATGCATCATGGCATGAATCTCTCACAACAAATGGAATCGTCCATGAGACTACATCGGCATATTCATCAGCCTCGAATGGTGTGGTAGAGCATACTCACCGAACCATCATCGAATGGGTCCGTGTATTGTTGCATGAAACAGGCCTGCCTCCTTCCATGTGGTGTGAAGTTGCATCAACAGTAATATACCTAAACAACTTCGTCCCCAGGACTAGAAATCCATCAGTCACCCCATTCGAGTTATGGCATCAGAACAAACCTAATATTTCTCATCTTTGCCCCTTTGGCTGTGTCGCATATGCCAAAATCCCAGTAGAGGCTGGAGGAGGTTTAAGCAAACTGGACCCTCGATCTACCAAATGTATACTGATCGGGTATTTTGGACGTGACGCATACCACCTTTATAACCCAGAAACACGCCATATAATTTGCTCTAGAGATGTCATTTTCGAGGAAGGTATAAGCCACAAAACCCTCTCTGCATCACCGAGCGAGGGGGAGATATTACCTGATGAGTCAATTATAGATGCAGTCATACCAAGTACTGACACACCGAAAACCAACCCAAATACCAATATCCCTACACCTGCGGGTGTAACCACCCCTACAACAACATTACCACGTTGCTCCACACGTACTCGCATAGCGACCCAAGCAGCACTTGACTCACAGGCATCAGAGCGCACTGTTGAGGAGGCAAGACAAACAGGAATGGACTGGGCAACAGAAACAGAGGCACCCACACATGCTAACAAAACCAAAGCTTTCCATACTGCCGCCATTCATGACACAAATAAACTACCTGACCCCCAGAACCACTGGCTCCCAAACTCATATACCGAAGCTATGACATGCCCCGATATCTGGACTGAACCAATTGCCAAAGAACTTGCGGTCATGAAGACATGGAATGTTTGGGAGGTTGTTGACCCTCCTAAGGATGTTCGCCTGGTCAGCACACGATGGACATTTGCAAACAAGTACAATGCAGATGGGGGTTTAATTGCACGGAAAGCACGTTTGGTCGTAAAAGGTTTCACACAGATACCTGGGGTAGATTTCTTTGAGACCTATGCATCGGTGGTGAGAAATGAATCATTGCATATGAATCTTGCCATTGCAGCAGCTCTAGATATGGAAGCCTGGCAGGTTGACTATGTGGCGGCATACCTGAACTCACACCCACAGGCAATAACACATATTGAACTACCAGATGGGGCAAGAGTAGAGGGAAAAGTAGGGCAACTTAACAAAACACTATATGGGACGATGGATGGCACGTATAACTGGGCAGAAGCATTAAACAAGGAGATAGGAGAACTAGGATATTATAAATCCAAAGCTGACCCAGCTGTTCGGTCAAGACATACCAACAATGACATTACTATTACTAGTACCTATACGGATGACACAATGTGTGTATCTTCATCAAAGGAGGAAGCAGAGCGTGCAAAAGAAGAACTAGGCTAGACATATGAGACAAAAGACTTAGGCGAAGCCAACCTAGTTCTAGGTATTCGGATCGATAGGGACAGAGGGGCAGGGACAATCAGCATTTCACAACATGCATATCTAGAGCGTGTCCTGGACAGGTTTGGAATGGCTGAGTGCAATCCATGTGAAACACCCCTACCAACAGGAATAGTCCTTACATGAGCCATGGGGCCAACTATAGTGGAAGACCACATTTTTATGGCAAACAAACCCTATCATGAGCTTCTTGGTTTGATTATGTATGCTCAAATTGCTACACGTCCAGATTTATCATACACCATGTCTACCCTCTCAAATTTGCTTCCAACCCAGGACGGACACATTGGAATGCCTTAACGCATGTCTTGCGATACATTAAAGGCACGATCAATTACAAAATTACCTATGGAGGAAGCAACAAAGATCTGAGGCCAATAGGTTATGTGGATGCAGATTACGGAAGAGACTTGGACAATCGCCGATCATGCTCAGGACATGTTTTTGTCCAGGCGGGTGGACCAATGGCTTGGGGAACTCAATATCAACCCACCGTCGCTCTCTCTACTATGGAAGCCGAATACATGGCTCTCACAAGGGGAATGAAACAGATACTATGGATGTACTCAGCTATGGATGAAGTAGGGTATCCCCAGCCATGTCTGTAAGGGCAACCCTCTTACAGCCCCGAGATATATCTCAGAGGCGAGCTAAGCAGGGGGAATCCAAAGGTTTTAATTATAACTACTTAAATACATATGGGGACCTCACCTAAGCAGGGGGAATCCAAAGAGGAAAGTCTAAGGATCCCGCTGCTGGTGAACCCCTTTTATACTCTTTATGTAAGTGGTCTGTGCATGAGCTTACAAATCAATACATCTGAGTCTGTAGAGCCAACTTCCCGGTACTAAGTCCGAGGCTTGGGTATTTACTCCGGGTTCTAGTCACCACGTTTAAGATCACTCCTATTCCCGTTCGGCGGTCCCTTCGGACTTGGGTATCTTAGCCTCGGAGTTGATCGGAGTTTAAAAATAGGACTTTGGAGTTGGATCGGAGTTTAGAGAAGGTCGTCCCCTGACATCACCCCCCCTTCTAGAGTGTTGCATCCTCATGATGAGATTATGAGTAAGTATGCAGTAGGTTTGAGAATTTCTTAGGCAGTCTATTTTATTT
>QLPI01002523.1:0-24670 GCA_003314275.1 Chroogomphus rutilus | reverse complement strand
GCTTGCGAACGTGTAATTGGCCTTGAACCCATGACGATCAGGAGTGTGAGTACGAATATACTGTTAAGTCCGCGTGTCAGGCGCTTAGCTAGTACTTCCGAAGGGGTTATCCGGGCTAGTGCGAAGGTCCGTAACAGGGCCGAAGACCGGGACGGAAGCCGGACGGACTACAGACGGAAAGCGGAGGCGCCGGGAATTCAGGGTAGGTCGCGGAATGGTTCAATCCGGTCGCTGAGAGGTTCGAGGTCAAAGGGACTTGGCTTCAACTTATGTGTTGCGCCCTCCTCGATCGTCTGTCCCTAATTTTGGAGAGGAGACAGAAATTCACCGGAGTGAGTCGGAACTAGGTGGACTAAGATGATATTCGTACTAGCGAACAGTCTAGTTGACTGGGAGACTATATACATGCGACTGTCTTGTACTATCTTTTGCCGGTAATAAAACAAGGGAAAAGGGAGTACAAGGGGGTCAATATAAAAGAGAGAACAAGGGAGCGAGGTACGCGATAGTCCTGCGCGTCGGTTATCAAAGTATTGAGTCTCGGTCGGGGACGGACTCGGAGGTGGTGTCTCGGTCGCGACGGGATCGGAGGCAGACAGTGGACTCTGGGTCAGACTTGTTGGGAAAGGAGGTTACGGAAAACAGTCCTTTGTCCTTTCGGTCGGAAAGGTCTCGGAATAAGGAGGGGTGGTTGTGGGGGTTGTTGAAGGTATGGGCTATAACATATATGTACATGGTCTTGGTTGTAATTTTTGAAAAAATCACTATTGCAAATGTAGTATATCCAAACTTTCAAATATCTTCCCAAAATTCATAATCATATCTTTAAGCAGTCTGACACTATCAAGAATTTTTTAGTCACAAAATTTTGCACTGACATAATCACCTATATAAGGAAATATTCCATATATAGAAAGACATTCCCATGGGTAAGGTAGAGGACATATGGATTTTGCTAAGGTCATGTGACTCATGTGTCATATCCACCATTTTGCACAAGGATCTGGCAACATGCCAAATATTATTTTAGCTAAGTTGGACAAGGCTGATATCATATAGTGTAGCTCAATCATTATTTCCAAAAAATTCACCATACTCTGCAGCAGAATATAAAATTTTGACTTGATAAGGAAAATTTTTGCACCTGTGACCATGACCATCACATCATGTGACCTTAGCGGAAACCATTTGTCCTCTACCTTAGGACATGCAGTTTAGGTACTTGTTGTTAGGTATTGGTAATGCCGATAATGCGGACAGGAATCGGCCAAGTCCTGCAGACCAATCGGGGTGGCTAGGCTTCAATGTACTCATGCATTTCACCCTGATTTTCTGTGCGTGCCACTTATTTGGACAGAAGAAAGACCTGGGAGAGTGCTGAGAGTGTTGGCCCAAGCAAGGGACTTCAGATGGGAGGAGGGAAGATAAGAAGACATAAACCAAGTCGATATTCAGAGTGAAGAACTATCTACATACATTCACTACTTATATAGGTTAAGAAGTGAGATGTGGAACAGGGTGGCATAAGGAATGGAGAACAATAAGGTATGAAGAACCATATGGAGGTATTGTCCACAATGATCAAGAATAGAATAAGGAATGTGGACAAGAATAGCACAATTCAAACAAGATAATAGAAATGTGGCCAAGAATAGAATAATAGAGAGTGACTGAATATAAAACAATAGGGTCATGGCCGAAGATAAAACAATGGTAAAATGTCCCGAGGTAAAGCAGGCTGAGAAATAAGAAGTGGATGGGGTGGGATTAATGAATAATGAAGGGGGAACAGTAGACAAGGGATAGGAATAGGGAATGTGAATGGTAATGTGCCAAGCTGAGACTGACATTTGGTCACATGTGCATGGAGTTAGAATGATCATCCAGTCGGCACTGCCAAGTTACCAGGTACTCAGTATGTGCACTTGACACTTGTAATAAAATATGGCTGGACAAACTTTTTATTGTGCACTTCTGAGAGGCAAATTGTGTCTGGTTTCCAGCATCATCACATCAGCCAATAGAAACAAGGGTGAAGGTGATTTTAGGAGCATATAATGTATCCTTTAGTGTTAATGATATGGCTTTCCCTTTGACTCTAGTAATAATTTTGAGTTGCCTGTTGCCATATGCATCAAAGCTGCCTTGATTGGCTGCCTGAATCATGTGTGGTATAGGGAAGCTTCTGTGGTTATCAAGAATGTATTTGTGAGGAGTCATGTGATAACTTGCTCCTGTGTCTAGTATAATTGTGTCTCTGGTTACATCTCTTATGAAGGTGGTGCAATCGTGATTGATATATGCCATTGATCCTTTGTTGTCTTCTTTGGAAGATTCTTGTTCATCAGCTATGTAGTCCTTGCCATGCCTTTCCTCTTGAATTTCTTCTTTCTAAACTGGGCTCTTTTCTTTTGTCTTGACCCTTGGCCTTCTCTACCACTGCTTTTAGCCCAACACATTTCAGCAGTTTGTCCCAGCTTTTTGCAGTTGGTGCCTATATGCACATTCTTTTCTGATATACCTATAGTACAAAACCTTAATCTTCATGTATAATAGACAGAGTTTTTCTTCTATCATATTGAGATTTAAGGATATGGATGATGTTATCAGGGTCCAATGGCTTTCTGACTTCTTCAAGAGATGTCATGAGAGCATTCATGATGGATTTGTGGGAAGGTGGCAGTGAGGCTAATAGAATATCAAGAGAGACCTTTGGCCCCCATATCATTGAGTCTTGCATAAAGAGATCTTCAGACCAATTACAAAAGTGAGATTTTGGTTCATGTATTAGAGTACTTGAGCTGCACCTACATCACAGGCTAACTAACCACTGGTTCCTCCTTAAGACCAAGTAATAATCTTAAGTCAGTATTGGCCCAGTTGTTATACATTATGAATTCACTCATGGATCCAAAAATGATAAGCAGTTTGTCAACATTCCTCAGGTTTTTTTCGGTATCCAATAATTTAGAGTTAATTCCTCCAATATAAATCACTTTAAAATGGCTTATACCTTTTTTTTCGTAATTGATTCAGACCTATTTAAACGAATTCACTATATATCGATGGTTCCTACAGTTACATATATCACTATATCACTCTTAATGTGACGGTCTAATGTAGCGGATCCACAATACAACGAGCTAGACTCAAGACACAAGCCAATGGTATCGATCCCAACAATCTATCGCACCTATCGCAATACATAAAACCCCGGAGCTTGTATTATCTATCAACTACAAAAATACAAACATAAAAATCCTACCAACGTATACACGAACATTCTGACCAAAAAAAAAAAAAGAAAAAAAAAAAGACAACCCATGCTATCGTATATATAGATCCTTCATCGCCTCGGAAGTGGAGGGAAAACATCAACCCAATTAACTAACATCACCGCAATCACCTCACACCACCTCTGGAAAAAAAAAAACTAGTCGGGTCGGCCATCCCACACTAATCTATCATATCCACCGCAACAACCGCTATTATCAATACTCCACCCCACCGCCTCCTATCTAATTTCCAATTTCTAATCTCTTCTTCAAACGATATGATATGACCACGCGGTAGGGTACAAATTATCCCCCAAATACGTATAAATGTTCCTGCGAACAAAAGGCACACTTTTGATCCGTTCCCGGTAATCACCAAAGTGTCACCTCGATTCCTTGACACCGTATTTGTATTGATCAGAACAACCACAACCATGAAAGGGAAAATCAGGGGGATAAATCAAGAAGCTGTATAGACGATAGACTGACTATACTAATACAAATACAACGGTTAGAATACATCACAGACCCTATTAATGTGAGTACATGATGTATAAAAGATTCCATAAATATGGATGTAGTTGGGAATAAAAGATCTATGCTCAAATCAGTCAAAAAGGGAATGTTTCAAGGTTTCAAAGTCGCGTGTGAGTGAGAGAATGAACAACTTGTAGCTACTCAAGCTGTTAATATGAGGAAAAAACGGCATGGAGCAAGTACAGGTTGTCACTCTGATCGTGGGAGGGAAAGGGGCTCACAGATCCAACAGCGCGGGGTGTAGGCAATTGACACCTTCAGAAACCCCAGGACGTCTCTTCATAATGAAATTGTGTCTTCTGGCGTGTACCATCAAAAGCAGCAGCCTTGCCATGGGACATATAGCTGCCGTCTTTCATAAGCCTTGTCCAATGCTCAACCGGGTACGCTGGCAAGTTCACGCGTTGGTACGTCCCATTCCACTTATCTTGCCACCGGAAGAATAATCCATAATTGACACGTCGATGACTATGGTGTGCTTGATGATCCAACGGCGTGAGACTGACGACATGTTCGCGCAATGCAAATTAGTAAAGCGTCCCGTCCTGGTTCCTCAAGATGAAAAAAAAACAGACATACAGATGAGGTCCGAAGGTTTGATGAGCAACGAACAGCACTGGATTAAGGTACACGAAGTATCTGACAGGGGGTAAGGTCCACTTAGATTACCCCTGCAGCGGCAGATAATGAGGCACTTACGGATTCGGTTTGAAGCCACTGTGGCCAAGAACTGTAAAGAAGCAATATCAATTTTGGAGGGGGGTGGCGAGTTGAGGGATGACACTCAATTGTCGTAGTGATAGTCAGCGAAATTGGCAAAATGAAGAGCCAAAAGTTGTGATATGAGAAGGTAGCCCATATCGCCCAAGGTATTCCTGTGAAGGAGGCGATATTTTAGCTTGAATACCATGCACATGATACGGTTCACGGCTTACCCGTCAAGTAGAAATTCTCGAATGCCTCTGCATAGCTGTGATGTGATGAGAATCAGAAAAAAATGCGATGCATCGGGGGAAAGGACATGGACAAGCAACGCACGCAGTGGTAAACAAGTTCATCTCATGGGTGTACTCATGGTGAAATGCATGTGTCCACTTATACATCCACTTATTCGCGTGTGCATGTATGTGTAAGTAATAGAACAACGTGTCACTAAGGGAAACCAAAAATGCGTGGTATGAACATGGGTGATCGATAAGCAAATTGTAGTATAAGGGAAAACCTACTGCATGAGCATGTAGCCTATGATGTAAATGAACACTTGGATCGGGTTAAACTTGAAGGAAATCGCCTTCTCTGGAGAAAGCCATTGTGCTTGAACATCCGTTGTTGGGTTCAGGTAGAAGTAGTAGAGGTAGACGGGAGGAGAGATGGAGGCAGCCGCGGTTATGAGGTTCTGTGTAGGACTGGATAAATGCCACAGAAAGAAAAAAGTCGATGGGGAAAGGCGTACAGATATGTACTCTCGGTCCGTTGGCAGTGGGAAGTAGCGTTTAAGCTTCCCATTTCGATAGTGGTAGCGCAGCACCCTATACGAAACCTACACTAATGTTAAGAAACATTCAGGTAAAACACAGAGATGAAACACCTCAACATATCCAACGCCCAATACGGAATAGAGACCGATGATCTAACAAACGTGTGTAAGCACGACGGAGTGGTCACACTGGGAACGGGGGATACACCGTACCAATAATGCATGAAGAAGATGCTGTGTCTTCACGGGCAACCAGAGAGAGTGCATCGTATTACCAACCGAATACGCAGGACCAGTCGGATGCTGAACAAAAGGGAGAGCAGTGATATTGGTCGTCATGTTGGGTGAACTCTCAAAGCCACCGGACAAAACCAGATGAAGACCTCTTATATGTATCAACGGTGCCCAGAATAGCCATTATCTCAATCAGCTGAAAATTGACTGTTTTGAATCGGTAAAAAATCGTGCCTGTGACAGGCCGCCACTCGGCACGTACCTGCCCAGCCTTTATGATAACGCGGAGTAACACACCCTAGTATCTTGTACCTATATAGTGCTGTGATATGGGTGCTGTTGTAAACCAGGCGTCCTCTGCGGCATCCCATAGTAGACACATGTTGAGGAAAGAGCCGGCCATGCAGCGTGACTAGTCACGTCAGGGTGGTTCACCAGCCGGCATCAAATGTTCATCACACGCTTATTTGTTCTCCGCGTTCGTATCGCAGTTCAGACAACTAGGCGGCTCACTCTATTGACAGGACCCGGGACACTATCCGTAGACGCTCGATAGATCCTCTATAAGACCGCATAGTCAGTGCAAAAGTCTCCTCCAGACTTGCAATGACCAGAAACTCACCAGCCAAAAAGTCAGCGGAAATCGCATAGACAGACAAGCTACCTCAAACCATCAAGGAGGAATTCCACTGCTCGCTGGTGCACTTAGATTGTCAACGTCAGCAGGTATTATTACCCACCACAGCAGGCAAACGACCGCAGTTTTTTGTTCTCAGAACAATGAAATACTAAATATCTACAATAAAAACTCTTGCCAATTTCATCGACAATAACTAGCAGTTAACAATACGCCTCAGTCAAACTCACCTACATCTGGGTATATAATATATATTATATCCTTACTCCATTGTCTCCCAGATAAATACAGGAAGTACTTCTTACATACCACTTCTTACATACCAACATTATTTATCAGAGTCACGAGGTGTAGAAGAGATATTCTTCTGTTCGTTGTCAAGATCCCATTTGGCATCCGTATGCATATGTAGAGGAAGACCAGCCATCGGCAGACTGGAAAGAAGACCGAACCCTGCAATTGCCGTATTGAGCACCCAGAAGGTCGAAAGACTGTCAGCAAAGGCGTTTCTGGCAAGTTGAAGAGAAGATGGAGGCAATGTGGGCAATATTGGGATAAGGGAATAGGCGATCTCGACACCTCCCTGAAACTGGGAGAGGATCTCGGCTGGAAGCTTGCGTTTGAGCTCATTTTGAAGCACAGTGCCTCCGAGAGCCACGCCCCATATCTACGTGAATAAATTGTATTACTTCTGCAACATGAGCCTTTCTGGAAAACAGAGCGTACCTGTCCAAAAGACCTCAAGAACACAAGAAAAGCCAAGGCAAGTGCATTCGATGAGACAGGTAGAGGAGCCAACACCGGGAAATACGAAGATGTGTACACGAGCCCAATTCCAAGACCGGTTATGATTTGGAATCCGATGGAAACGCCGCGATTGGTGTCCGCCTTTAAAGTTGACATCAGTCCAAAGCCGAGGGTCGTCAAGCTCCATCCAATCCAGATTATTCCCCGATAGCGCTTGAAGATATGTATGGAGACACCGACTAAAATTGCTATAGGACTAACGACAAATGCGATTCCAAAGAGGTCAACTCCAGAGGCGGTAGGGGATGCACTTTTGCACGCCTGGTAATACACCGGTAGATAATCTTTGAATCTACCATGTCAGAATATGGACACTATGCGAAGTATCTTCACCTACAGAGTAAACTCAAGTAGTTGATCGACAAAACTGTGGTTTGAACATAACTGTAGGTGATGTTGGAACTTGACTCGAGCAATAAATGTCAATAATGCTCACCCACTGAGACTGGTGCGGTTGGAAATAATATGCAGTGGTACCTAAGGAAAGAATGAGGTAAGATTCACAATTCACCTCATATCTAGGAACTATGCACCATCGGGTTGGCACACCACTTTGCTTCATAAATCAAAAAGGCACCCAATCCTACAATTCCGAGTACTAAGGGCACAATAACTTGCGCAGATGACCAAGAAAACTGTATTCCGCCCCAAGTGATTCCAATGACCACTGCTACAGTGCTGGTAACCACTATAAAATTACCACTATCAACCCGAAAAATCAACTGAGCGCTACAATGTGATTTGCTAAAATGACGTCACTTACAAGACATCTAGCTTTTCCGCTTTCTCTCGAAATGATCCTGGAGGCGTAGGCAGTTTCAAGAAGATTGCGACCAGCGCAAAGGAGACACCTGACAGAGGGAGTGTGAGATCTAAAAAAGGATTAGCTCATTGGCCGTAAACCAGGGGCAACAAAACTTGACACTCACAGAAAAGCCATCGCCATTGTCCTTGCTGTGCTAAAGAGCCGCCAACCAAAGGACCTATTCCCGCAGCAAAACTCCAGGTCCTTAAATTTTGAGTGTGAGAAACTACGGTGCCCAATATGATCGAAAAAACTTACACGCTCAAGAGAGCGCTGAATACGCCACGCTCCTTGAGCGACACAAGATCGGAGACAATAATGCTGGATAGGGCCATAATGCCGCCACCTCCGAGTCCCTGTATCGCTGTTACATCAATAAGAAATGGAGGGTCTTTTGTGAGCCATAAGTAGGTGACTGACTGCGCGCCGCAATCATCCAACCGAAGTTCTGCGCAGAGCCAGCCAGAGCACTGCCAAGGCCAAATATTGCCACAGAACCTAACATCACAGGTCGACGGCCAAAGATCTGGGGATGATAGGGTAGTAAAAAATATAAGCATGTGTTGAAAAAATCAAGTACCTCGGCCAAACCGCCACTAAATGGGAGGAGGGCTGTGGACGATATTCCATATGCCGTTCCAATCCATGAGAACTCGGTCGCGTGTAGATCGTGCGCGATATGAGGGAGAGCAGTCCCAACAGCTTGCTAACATAGTAAAACTCAGACCTCAAAATATATCCTTCTCGGTGGCGAGAAGATGAACGCACTGCTTCAAGCAATGTCATGAAGAAAGAAATGATCAAGGCAAGGAAGATAAGCCAAAAAGTGCTCCCTCTTCCACGTAACGGGTTATTAGAACCTTTTTCTTGCTGTGGTTCAACCCCCTCTCCTCCGACAGACTCAGTAGACATTATCAGAGCGGTAAAGGTCTGGGACTTGTCGTTGCGAAAGTCCACTTGTGGGAGGCGAGTGGCTATGGGGAGAAGCTATGATATTGCAAGGCCTGCTAATATAAGAAAGAAAAAAACCAAATTGAGGTGGCTACGCAGTGTCCCGGGTCCTACACATGCGGAGTGGACCACGGGCGGAAGAAGCGCCTAGAGACGCGTATCACATGGTATGACGAAAGAATGTATTAGAAGAAAAAGCACGAGATCTTTTGACAGCTCAACAATTTCTCCATTGACATTGAGTGTTGTCCTGACATCCCAATATAGTTGCGTAACAACCTCGCGAATCAGTGTCACTGATCGATGGCTCCCCAACTTCTCTGATATATGGCCTTCTCCATCCCGGGAATGCCGTGCCCCGTTCGTGGTTCTAATGTATATCTCCTAGCCACCAAGTTGCCTCCTGCGAACCCTCCCTCCGGTTATACAATGGTCCTAACGTTGCTTGGGTAAAGCGGTGCTGAATAATCAGACATCAATATCAGTATCTCAGATACGTTTACCCCATCGCCTGCCGCTATCTGTCCCAACACGAGGTTTTTAATGCTGGGCACCAGGCACATCCATCAAGTCACACAATATACATCCCTCCCAATCGCTATACTTTTTTTCAGTTCGTCACCATCATTCATATGATGGCGGCATGTGCCAATCTACATGGCATTTCGGCCCTTACCTCCTTTTCTCTGATTGGTAGAGTCATTCCCTGTATATCGTTCATCCCGGGTTTGGGGACTGGTGGTTCGAATTCATCGGCTAAGAGAAATCAGCGGTGTCTAAGTCGGCTAGTCGTATATATCATTGCTAGTCCCTCCTTCTTCCCCCTCACTCGAATAAACGTTTCACTTTTTCTGTTGTTCAATGGCTAGCTTGGAACAAATTGCCGCCATAGCGAACTCCCGCTACATCAGTGGTGAACCTATAACCCTTCACGAAAAAAACCGATTCACTAACTCATATATCAGTGGCTGGGATCACGGTGTTACTTTTCGACCACATGTTAACATTCAACAGAGAGACGACTCTTATCTGGTCAATGCGATCCGGATTTTTAAAATGGGCATTCCTCATCAATAGGTACACTGTTCTGCTGGTCTATACTATAAGTCTTCACGGTCTGTCCGCTCTTGACTTTTCAGGTTGCTCAATCTGACTTTGCTGCAGCCACGATGGGGATTAGCGAGTTTGGTCTCTCAAATAAGGCATGTGTCTTCATGATATCACATGCCGATGTACACTGACATAAAGTAGTCGTAAGCGTGTGCGACTTCTCATCTAGTCTCAGTACCCACTGCGCGACGTGATCATTCAGATGCCATATCATTCTCTCGATGGCCTCGATTGTAGGCATAGTGATAACATCTCTCTCGAATTGTAAAGTCGTCCCCACAAACGTCTAGGATCCTCACTGATCGTGATGTTCTACAGCCTTGGTATTATTAAAGATTCAGAAGCTCTGGATTGAAACACCAACAATTATCGTTGCAACTCGGATTGTATACTTTATTATCCAGGCTGGAATCATTGTTGCGATGGGGTTTGTAGCATTCGAGTATCTATGTGCGTAGTTATCGACTGGTGCATTCACATATTTCCTTACATTGCATCTTACTCTTTGCAGCCAATATCACACAGTTCAGTCCTATCTTGGGCATGTGTATAGTCACGAAATTCCCGGCAGCATTCAAATCCGTCTGGGCAATAGCTGTTGGTCATTTTCTTGTTTAACGAACTGGTTTAACAAATAATCGTTTAGATATCATTTGACGCTGTCGTATTTGTGATGGTGATATTGAATGCCCTGAGTCGTCCTCGAGAATCTCAAACGCTCCTTATGAAAGTACTTTATCGCGATGGTTTTTGCTTCTTTCTCGTACGTTGTTAACTGTGTTAATTTCAATATCTGACTTGTTTTCCCCAGCTCATTTTTTGTAATTATTTATCAGCTATTCATCTCTGTTGTTCTAACTAATTTGTGCTCTCAATTTCAAGTAATCCGATTGCTAAATTTAATCCTGGCGATTCAAGCCGATGTACGTGTAATGACATTCTCAGTCAACCCTTGTATTGACGACACTATCACTAGCCAACAAGACTCACCGTGGGCATCAGGTGCGTCAAGTCTGCGTCCTTACGACACATCAGGCTGATCGCATCTTTCAAAGTCTCGCCTGGTCACTGGGGACAACAGTTGTCAGCAGGGTCGTTATGGATCTCTTGCTTGTTGAAATAGTAACAAGATTCCGGGTCGACGATGGCAACTTGTCGCTGGTCGCCTTTGCATGAACCGTGGGTATTTATGATGAGGATGCGATAATTTAATACGGTTCCTTGTACCCATATTCTAGCACTGGTGGCTTCAAGCATTAGGATTAGTTTTGGTTATCTGGATTAATATGTACTTGTTTTGCACGTTCTGCTCCTTGCTCATGTGCATATATACCCCTGTTGTAATTTAGATAAAACAGACAAGTCCACAAAAAAAAAAACGATAATTTATTGACAATTTCATTTGATTACTTTTTATCTATTTTCCAGGAGTTGTTGACATATGACACCATCCGTAAATCATTTTTCCACGCTGAACCAAGTCGAGTTGACTTATGTCACGCTTCCAGATCTCGTGGGATCACGATTACCAAATCATCTATCTATCTATATATCGTGGCACACCACCTCGTCTTTTGAAAAACCCAATCAGTTCTGACTCTACTCTTTATCGATCAGATAATGCCAGTATCAAAATTCTGGTAGATTTGCCAAAAGAAACAGAAAAAGAAACACCACGCTTGAGAGCGGAGAACTGACACTGTGCCAAAGACCAAGTCCAATCAAAGCTATACCCAGACAAAGTTCGCATCTTATTTTTATTTTTTATTATTATTATCTTTTTTATTTATTTACTTCTCTGTTACCTTCTACCTTCTATCTATCTCAACGAGTTGACACATGACACCATCTGTAAATCATTTTCCACGCTGAACCACGTCGAGTTGACTTTATGCCACGCTACAGATCTCATGGGATCCCGGTCTTACCACATCATCTATCTATATATCGTGGCACACCTTGTTTTTTTTTTAGAAAAACCCAATCAGTTCTCACTGTACTAACAATATCGCACATACCCATCAGACAAAGCCAGTATCAAACTTCTGGTGGCATTGGAGAAGGCAGTAGACATGGTAAGTTCACTGAGCTCTATGAGGTCAAAGTTATACGACTTACTACGGGGACATCGCAGTTGGCTATCAAACTCTAATATTTAGATCTGCTTTGAGGATCATCCCCATCACCCACTTGCGGTCCTAGTAAAGCCGTTTCTGGGCACACGTCACACGAAAGCTAAGACAGAAAGCACACCTATATCAGCGCTGTTCTCCATACCGTTGAGAAAGAAAACAATGGTGAGTTTCACTGGAGGCTACGAGGTTAAATTTACACGACTTACTACGGTGACATCGCAGTTGATTATCAAACTCTACAATATTTAGACTTCCTTGGTGCATCATCCCCATCAGCCACATGGGGTCCCAGGAAACACGTTTCTGGGCAAATCGGACATGAGACTAGAGCGCAAGCACACGTGTATCAGCGCTTTTCCCCATCTCCATTGCGAAAGAAACCGGTGGTTGAGAAAAATCATGTGCCATGATTGGAGGTGTCGCTGTGTCTTCCCGGATGTATCTATTAATGGAGTAAACCTACCCCCCCCCTTTTTTTCTTTGAGCACTGTTCTCGACATAACGCGCTGTTCCCCATACCGTTTCAAAAGAAAAACAATGGTGAGTTTTACTGAAGTCTACGAGGTTAAATTTACACGACTTACTACGGTGACATCGCAGTTGGCTATCAAACTCTACAATATTTAGATATCCTTGGTGCATCATGCCCATCAGCCACATGGGGTCCCAGTAAACACGTTTCTGGGCAAATAGGACACGAGACTAGAGCGCAAGCACACCTATATAAGCGCTGTTCCCCATCTCACTGCGAAAGAAACCAATGGTTGAGAAAAATCATGTGCCATGATTGGAGGTGCCGCTGTGTCTCACCGGAGGGGCCTATTAATGGAGTAAACCTACCCCCCCTTTTTCTTTGAGCACTGTTCTTGACATAACGCCATCGCACAGGAATCGCACAGGAAGAGTTGGAGAGGGTTTCAATTATAAATCTCGAAAATTTCAGGCGCTTATTGGGCACTGATTTACGTATCGTTAGCGCAACCTCCGATCCGATTGAAAAAAAATCTTTTTACTTTTGGCACAAAACATGGCCCAAGAGACCGTGAATCTGCAATAAAATATTGTCATGCAAGATTATGTAATCATTCCGGAATGTGACTGAAAATACCGGATTTCTGCATAGCTGTCAGAACTTCAACGTTATAAAACTAAGCATGCACATCAGGATAAATATAAATTCATTTCAAGCGGCTTGTTATCTTCAATGACATGTATGTGTTGTGCCATTTTTTTTTGAGCAAGTTCTTGTCCTGGCGTCTATGTACACAATATGCCCAGTGGCTGTCAGTGGCGTGAGTATTCTAGATTCTGGCATTAGAATTATTAAATTTTGCTTCGATAGATCTTGAGGTATGCTTAAAAGGAAGATTTCATTAGTGTTTTTTTTTTTTTTTTCAGAAATCAGATTGGATTTACGGAGCAAAAACAAATCCGCATTAGGCGCCTGTGGCGCAGGCGTGGTTAAGGGTCTGGCACTGTTGAGATCATCGAGAGATCTAGGTAAAGAAGCAACTACCAATGTGCCCATGTCCTTAGGGGCATGAGACATGGTTATAACCCTGCAGCGCTTTTTCGAAGATGATAATAAATTTCCGGATCTTTTCAGTTGCTGTGGGGGGGTGCCAATATTGGTCCTCCAACGCGAGGAAGGGACTTCCTATTTCTTCAATACAGATCCATGGATACGTGTATAAGGAGGAGAAGGGTTAACAGTGAGGACATGGAGTGAGTATGTTAGGTCTATGGGAGAGAGACTGGGATGTTGTTAGCTGGGGAGGCGCAAGAGGGTGGAGCCATTATAGCGAGTGGTTGGAGATCATGAGCGGATAATTGTTTGAGGGTCTCCACGTATATTGTACATGCGGTGGAGGGAATAGTTATATAAGAAAGGGTTTAGGGTGTCTAAGGTCTTATGGAATGTGAGTGTAGTCTTTGAAATGGACGGTGCCTTGTATGTACTATAGAGTATGTGGGATTATCTTCAGGTCACCAAGTATACTTGGAAATAAGTGTCCTGACTTGCTGCATTGTGTTTAAGGTTTTCCCACTGTTCGGTGTACTTCTTGCTGTGCTTCAGATAGTGTAATCTGGAATTGGGTCCTCGACAGAATTTGCATAGCCCCGAAAGGATGACAATGATTCTTTTTAACAAAAATTTAACAGCTATCTGGTCCTGTTTGTAGCTATACGATGATGCTATATCAATGCCAGGGAAACAATCCTAGTGTCTTGTAGGTTTTCCGGCTGGGAAGAGTTGAGTCAATCTTGGAGATTGGTTCATATCTTAAGTAGGAAGTCGGTAACCTTTTTCAACAGCGAATAATCAACTCTTTTTTGGGTGCTTTTATTGCAGTTAATCTGGCAGAGAGACAAGGCAGAACACCAAGAATAACTCACCAGTGCGTACACGACACAGCACCTTCTTCCGCAGACAGCATGCTCAAAGCAAATACATTACCAGGTTACAAGTGCTTCACACAGCACCTTCTGCTGCAGGCAGCAATCTCACAAGAAGTTCATTACCTGTAACATCTTTTTGGCCTAAGACCCATTTGAAGTTCATACAGAATTCTCCCCACATGAAATAATTGTTCACTTTTCCTTTTGTTCATGGCTAACTTGGATGAAATTGCTGCCATACAGAACTCCTGCTACATCAGTGGTGAACCTATAACCCTTCATGCCAGATGGATTCACTCACTCATATTTCAGTGGCTAGGAGCATAGTTTTAATTTTTGACCACATGTCAATGCTTAACAGAGACACAATGCTTCATATTTTTTTGTATGACTAACCTCATTATTATGACCAGCCTTGCCATTACAAGCCTTGCCATTACAAAATTAAGGAGATTGAGGTATGGATGGTGCAACACATAAATTGAAGCCAAGCCCTATTGTAAACCTCACTATTGTTTCAACATTAGGAGATATTATCATTAGGAACTACACAACTATGTCTACAGTTCTTAACAGTATATTCTGACTCCCACCCTGACTTCATTTTATTAATGACATTATGAACATTTGATCCAGTACTCTTAGGCAATGTTTCATTGTCAAAGTCCCAAACCAGTTGCAGGACATTTCTGAGAGACTTTTTTTTTTCAGAAAAACCTACAGACCATGCTTCTGTCAACATGAACTGTCAAACATTACAGGAGGTCATGGGACCCCTGTATCTGGTGAATCTCCTGGGGATGAAGACCCCATCAACAACAATGATACTGAGAGTACAGCATCCAGTATTGATACTGGAACAGATGCTGACCACATAGTCAGAAAACTAGTCAAGCATTTAGCCCAATCTACTATATCCATGGATCCTGGCTCTCGTGCCAAGGTTCATAATCCCATGATTTATCATGGCAGGGATCAAACTAAACTCCATACATTCTTCCTTTGATATATTCTGAGTTTCAAAGACCATCCATCTGGTTTCAAAATGGATGTGTCAAAGGTTTAGTACACCATTTCTTACCTTATGGGCCCTACATTACAATACTTTAAACCAGCCATTCTTGCCAAATTTCAACCCAAGCCTTCCTGGCTGTCAGTCTGGAAAAATTTTCACTCAAAACTCAAGACAAATTTCAGCCCATTCAACAATGCTGCTCAGGCAGAAATTCAACTTGGCAAGATAGTGTTAAATCTGCATGTCAGGCACTTAATTAAATACTTCTGGAAGGGTTTCTGGAGGTTTCTGAAGGGTTCTGCAAAGGGGATCAAGGTTCTGAGGACGTAGGGGGTTGGGGTCAGATTCACAGTGGATGGGAAGTGCCGGGTACTTAGGGTTGGTCACGGTATTAGGTTGGTATGACTAGTAGTTCAAGTGTTTGAAATCGAAGGGACTTGGCTTCAACTTATATGTTGTGCCCTCCTTGATTGTCTCTCTCTAATTTTGGAAAGTTAGAAAGTTTACCAGAACTGAATTGGAATTTAGGATGTAGATTAAGTCAATATTCGTACTGGCAAATAGTCCATGTTGGGGAACTGGGAATTCTCCAATATATTTCTACAAGACTTCTGAACCAGATCAGCATATAAGATCCAAACCTCTGCTCTAAAGAAAGTCACCCATTAAATCAGTCCTAAAATGACTACCAAAAATATAATAAAATCTTGGCTGGCCATTTAAGAGTGAATTACTTATGGTAATTAACTCTTAAATAACAAGATCCTCAAGTCCAAGGAAAAACTTCAAAAAACATCTATTTTTTGCCTATTTCTATTGGACCCACAAGGAACCATAATTGGGTGTCAATTGCTTAATACACGGAAAATGGCACCAAATTCCTGGGTCAAGTTCTCAGACCAACTTGTACAACAAATTCCTGGGCTTATATAATGGCTATTACATAAAGGTCAGCCCAGAAGCATGGCTCATTTACTATTAATATTTTGTGACTTGACCAGTCACAAGACTACAAGCCATGGGAATCTTTCTCTTCTTTTATTATTAGTGACTACAAGGGTGACACTGTGACTTCTGGAGGATTCCAGGACCTTCCATCCCCTTCTATAACTTTCCACTAATTTACAGAAGGTCTTGCCTTATTAGGGAGTTACATAATCAGCTTAGAATTAGTATATATAAAGACTAGTTCTGTAGTGTAAAAGAAACTTAATAATCTATCTTACTATCACCTATAGTCTATTGGATTATCTTGTGCATCAAGCACCCTTAGGTACTGTTAAATCCACGTGTCGGCGCTTAGCTAGAGGCTTCCGGAAGGGTTTCCGGAGGGTTCTGAATGGTTTCCAAAGGGGGGTTCGTACTCCAGAGACAGAGGGGCTAAGGGTCGCAGATTCAGGATCGGAATCGGAATGGGGACGGAAGGACGGGAAGTGCCGGGGGTCTTGGAAACTGTTCACAGTATAGGGTGGTACGAGTGGTTTGAGGTCGCAGGGACTTGGCTTCAACTTATGTGTTGTGCCCTCCTCAATCGTCTGTCCCTAATTTCGGAAAGTCGGAAAGTTTACTGGAACTTAATCGGAAACTATGATGCAGAATTAAGTCGATATTTGTACTGGCGAATAGTCCAGTCGACTGGTGACTTATATACATGTATCTAGTCTTGTACTATCTTTTGCTGAGTAAAGACAAGGGGGGGAAGAGAGTACAAGGGGCCATATAAAACGAAGAACAAAGGGGTGAGGTACGCGATGATCCTGTGCGTCATCTATCAAAGGAGCGGAACCTTGACTTTGGAATCTTCGGAGGTTCGGAAACACGGAACTTCGGAATGATGCATTGGAATATCGGAAATCGGTTATTCAGACTTTGAGTGATCGGAAAGGTCCCAGAAATGGTGCGGGTGGTTGTGGGGTTTAATGTGGGTTTATTTGGTGGCATGGGCCATAACAGGTACACTGATCCAAAGGTCAGTGCCACCCACTCTGGTACATTGGTCCAAAGGCCAGTGCCACTTTCTTATAGGTATGTTGATCCAAAGGTCAGTACTTGATAACGGGTTCTCAGTTAAAATATAAAAGGTATGCAAAAACATAGTAAAATAACTAAATCAGATTTATAGAACATCTGTGGAAATAATCCTAGGCAAGGGTAGAATAATAGTTCATGTACACAAACTATTATTCCTACATGTAATTGAAGAGGCACCTGCCAAGGGCCCCTCTAAACAATTCTTTTTAGACATTGACCTAGACAGGCTTCCACTTGCCATCGTCTTGTTAGAGAACTTGGTTAGGCTTTCTTCACACCAAAGTTTTGTCACGGTTCTTGGGTTACCTCATTTATGGTTCCAAAACAGTCCAGTCAACTGGGGGGTTATATACATATAGCCACTCCTTGTATTATCTATTGCCGACTAAAAGACAAGGGGAAGGAAGGAGTACAAGGGGCCTATAGAAAGTAAGAACAAGGGAGTGAGGTATGCGGTGATCCTGCACATCGCTTATCGAAGGGGCAGAACCTTGGTTGCAGACTTGTGGGGGTTCAGGATTGCGAGACTTTGGAATGTTGTAATGGGATTGTGGAAGGCGATCATTCCAGACTTTTATGGTTGGAAAAATCCCGGAAAGGGTGTGGGTGGTTGTGGGGACTAATATGGGTTTGTTGGGGGCATGGGCCATAACAGATAGTCATAAAGGAGCATCATTGTACAGCAGGCTATTTCATTGACTTTACCTGAGCTTTCACTTATACTCAATGGAATGATGCCATCCTCACACATGTGGTTTACAAGGGACTGGCCAAATGTATCAAACACAACCTTCTTAACTTCCCTCACTTTTAATCCCTCACCTAACTTTGACAGTTCTTGCTGGAGATCAATAGCAGGGATTGGGAATGCGTGGAGTGTGATACCTTTGCAAATCCTGCAAAGGGTTTCAACGCATCTATGTCCAACTGGTCCACCTCTAATAACAACAATCAGTCCCCATTCAATTCTAATAACTTGAACAACAAAAAGAGTAAAAAAGTGGAAAAGAAACATAATGGTAATAAAAAGTCTTCCAACTCTACCACTAATGACATTTCATCAAAGCTCAGAAAAGATAGCAAGCTCTTATCCAAGGAATGTCAATGATGCATTGACACAGGACTTTGTCTCTTATATGCCTTGAAGGGCTATATGGTTAAAGACTGTCCCAAGTCTACTTCCAAGACATTGACCTCCTTGAACTCCAATACAAAAGCTCACTTAACTAAACTGAGCAACAACACCAAAGCCAAGGATTCCAAGCCTTCAAACTTAAAAAAAAAATCACTAACCTTATGATTGCACAAGCTGTACCCTCACCCATATCCTCATCTTGAATGGCATTTCTTCTATTTCTTCTATTTCTGTTACCCCTAATAACTCTTTACTATATTCCTGAGACTCCATTAGTTATGGTTGATGATTGTGGTTCTTCAGGCTGGTTTATTAAATCTGTCAGGCCTCGGTAATGCCGAAGGTACAGTTGGGAACTGGCCAAGTCCTGCAGGCCAGTTGGAGTGGCTTGGCTTCAACGTGCTCGTGCATTGCACCCTGCCTCCTGTGCATGCCACTGATTTGTAATGGAAGAGATGCTCGAGAGGATGGCAAGAGTGTTGGCCCAAGTGGAGGGCTTCTGAACAGAAGGAGGAGAGCAGGAAGGCGTAAACCTACTTGATACTCAGACTGAGGAACTATGTACATGCATTGACTATTTATATAGGCTAAGAGGTGGAATGTGGAATAAGATCTTATGGAGAAAAGAATAAGGTATGGAGACCATGTGGGAGTATTGTCCACAGTGATCTAGAATAGAACAATACAATGTAAACGAGAATAAGACAATGAGATATGACCGATAATAAACAAGTAAGAGTGTGAGGGAAAGTAGAACAATAGAGGGTGGCCGAATATAAAACAATAGAGGGTGGCCGAATATAAAAAAATAGGGCCACGACTGAGTGATAGATGAATAGTGAATGCCCTGAGGGTAAACAGGCAGAGGGAAGGATGGGGAATAGAAAAATAATAAAAAATAGGAGGGTGGGGTAGGGATAATGAACAAAATGATGAACAAAATGTACCGAGCTGAGACCATGCACTGGTGAGGGATGATATGGGTAAGGGTCAGTCGGTCGGTACTGCCAAGTAAATCAGAGCACGGTATTGTGGTCTTGACAAAATCACAAACAGGTACAAATTTATTCTTTACCTACTAGTTCTATTTCCCTTATTCCTTTGAAAGTATTTGATGGTTCTACTAACATGATCATTACACAGACTACTATAATTCCAATCCAATTTCCAACCAGCAAACTTCAGATAGCTACTTTCTATGTAACCTTGCTAGACTGCTATTTTGAAACCATTGATGATTTAACCTGAGAAGCATGACAAAACTTTGGTATTAATAAAGCCTAATCAATTTCTCTGACAAGACGATAGCAAGGTAATGCCAGTCCAGGTTGTTTTCCAAAAAGAATTGTTTAGAGGGGGGCTTGGCAGGTACCTTGTCAATCATGCATAGGAATAATAGTTTATGAGTGTAAACTATTGGTTCTACCCTTGCCTAGGATTATTTCCACTGATGTGCTATATTATCTGATTTAGTTCTTTTACTATGTTTTTGCATACCTTTTTGATTTTAGCTGAGAACCTTCCACTTCAGTAGAAGGGTGAGATTTACTCTTTGGAATAAACCTCCATTTGCCAACAGGTCTTTGGACCTATTGATGGAAAGTGTCAAGCTTTGGTAATGCCAAAGATGCGGGCAGGGAGCGGCCAAGTCCTGCAGGCCAAAAGTAGTGGCTTTAGCTTCAACATACTTGTGCATTGCACCCTACTCTCCGTGTGTGCCACCAATTTGGAACAGAGGAGATACTCGGAGAGTGCCAAAAGTGCCGGCCCAAGTAGAGGACTTTGCAGAGGAAAGACAAGTTAAGGGGCCTAAGCCTAGTTGATACCCAGAATGAGGAAGTATGTACATGCATGTCCTACTTATATAGGTTTAAGAAGTGACATGTGGAATAAGGAATGTAGGACAATAAGGTATGCAGAGCATGTGGGGGTATTGTCCACAATGAGTAAATTTAGAATGAAGGAATGTAGACGGAGATAGGACAATGGAAATAGAATAATAGGAATGTGGCCAAGGATAGGGAGTGCCCGATTATAAAACAATAGGGTTGTGGCCAAGGATAAAACAAGGACAGGATGTCCCGAGGTGAGGCGGGTTGAGGAATAAGGAGTGGTCAGGGTAGGATTAATGGATGGTGAAAGGGGCAGAGTGGACGAGGGATAAGGACAAGGAATGGGGATGGTGGATGTGCCAAGCCAAGACCGACGTACCAAGTGACTTGCATATGGCATGGGCACTTGTACATGGATATAGTCTGGCTGTCTGGTTGGCATTGCCAAATTACCAGACACTCTGTACATGTACTTGACGTGTACTTGACAGCAAGGGTGGCAACTGGTCTTTGGACCAATGGACCTAAGTGGTCTTTGGACCAACTTATATAAGAGTGCTTGCTGCACTAGATAATCTGGTAGATTATAGATGAAAGTAAGATTAAGATTACTTTTATGCTACAGAACTAGCCTCTATATATACTAATTCTAAGCTGATTATATAACTCCCCAATAGGGCAAGACTTTCCTGAAATTAGTGGAAGGGTGTGGAAAGGAATAGAAATCCCTGGAAGCCTGTAGAAGTCACAGTGTCACCCTGTAGTCACTAGTGATAAAGAAATAAGCAATATTCCCACAGCTGGTAGCCTCGTGACTGGTCAAGTCATGAAGTATTAATAATATGTAAGCCATGCTTCTGGGCTGACTTTGTAGGTAATATTGATTATGTAAACCCAGGAATTTGTTGTACATTGTAGACTTAAGAACTTGAACCAGGAATTTGGTGCCATTTTCCATGTATGAGTGTTTGGTACCTGGCTGGGGTTCCTTGTGGGTCCAATTAGAGATAGGTAAAAATATGAGTGTTTTTGGAGGTTTTCCTTGGGCCTGAAGTGCTTTGATGATTTGAGAGTTAATTGCTTGGAGGTAATTCACTCTTAAATAGCCAGCCAAAATATTATAACTTTTTTTGGTAGTCCAGATAAGACTGATTTAAAGTGGATTTTTCCTTGGAGGAGAGGTTTGGATTCCTTCATGCTGAGCTGGTTTGGAAGTAACTAGACTTTAAGGCGGCATCCCCTGTTCTCTAACACAAGGTCACAGTGTGTTGGCAATGTTTGGATATCTAAGAGTGCACTTGATGTCTGGAATACAACACTACTCCCATATAGGGAATGGCATAGGTCACCCACAGGTCAAATGTGGGTGACCCACACCCAACCCATGGGAAACCCAAACCTATCAACCCATGGGTTTTTTCCCATGGGTCAATGGGTGTCAGGTGGGTGCTACACCTGCATGCATGCGGCATATGCATGTCATACATGTGGTGACACTGTGGGTTGTGCCAAGCTGTGGGTACTTTTGGCTTGACCTGCACCCACACCCAAGGACACCTGACCTGGTGACCCATGTGGGTTGGCCTACCCCATGCCATTCCCTACTCCCATAACAGGATGATTCAGTTGTGGACCTTGCTGTAGAGAGGAATGGATCATAGCATCATATACAAGTGGAACAAAGGCTCAATGAAAATGTTCTGGCTCAGTTAGATGGCCCCAAAGTGATGGCAGGGAAGATATATAAAGACTCTTAACTGACACACACAGTAACAAGAGCTTTGGAACTTGTCAATATAGATGATCAAGACAAGGCCCAAAGGTGTACATGTATGGGCACTTATTTTTAAGCACCAGAGAAAGCAAATGTAAAAGAGAAAAGTGCAAAAAAAAAACAAAAGTGCAAGTGCAAAGCACAAATGCAGGGGAAAGAAATCATACCCCAACACAAAGGAAACCTCTCAACTTGGTGTGGCAATCACAGCTCATGTGTATGCCTCAGTGTACTGAGCTCAACTTATTATAGATTCTTCTCATGTAGGAATATTCTTTCAATATAATTGGATGTTTTCTGGCTCAAGAATGAAGTGTTTTGGATGATGAGTTAGGTAAGATTATGAGAAAATGTGTTTGCTCAAAAACATGTTCCCAACAAAATGGAGGCAACAGCTAAGATAATATACAATCATGAATATGTGATACTGCACAATTATTCCTTGTTGTTAGATTCTACCGTGATGACATCAGGTAGTCCAAGAGTCCCATCAGAAAAACCTGGCGTACGGACTCTTGACAGCGGGTAGCTTGTGTTCTGGTGGCTACCAAATATAGACGTTTGTTGTCCGGATGAGTGTTGAAACATGCTGAGAAGCAGACGACTGCCCAAGGTACAAGTTATCGAGTATTCGAACCTTTGAACAAGTTCATCATCTGTTTTTCTCAAGAAATGAATGTATATGGCTTACCCAAGGGCAAATTGAATAAGACCTCGGGGAGCAGCGACACAGATTAAACAATTTACAAACATCACCGCGAAGATGCTGCGCAACCCATGTCAGTATAGCACCGGATGCAGTCAGACAGTCTATGGACCTGGAAAAGTAGAATGCACTATCTCAATGTTAGAGCTGCCTAAATACATGCACAACGAGGCATGCGAACCTATCTTTAACGAGTCTTTGCAGCACCGGTGAGCTATATTCCAGCTTGTATGTTATCCATGCTTTATAGAGCATGCAGACGCATAATATGGTTTCGTTCACCATGGACTGCAAGAAAGACAATGCGATGAGAGGTGAAACAACGGGAGCATAGCATCCAGTCAGGCCGTCAGTACGAGGAAGTCCCATTCCTAGTCAGTCGATAAGAAAAAAAAATTGGACGAGAACGAGGTCATAACATAACCCCACCAGCGGGAAGGTAGAACAACCAAATGACAACGACGCCAGCAACTGACATCAATCGGACAATAGCGCCATATAAAAATTTTTTGTTGCGGTTGTAAACCACATAGACCTTTACAAAATGTTATCGTTGAAAATAAATAAGTTTTCATATAGAAGACAACATACACGCATGAAAAGTATGACTAGAATTTGTTGCACTGTCGTCAGTCGTATTTCACAATCATTCCATGAGGTTTGCGTTCACCTTCCACGGTGATTGTCAAAGTTAATATCCTGCACCTCATCAATTCACGAGCTAAGGAGTACAGATAAAAACATACGAGATGGCCTCCCACCAAAAGAAGGTAATACAACTGATGGTTGTTGATCCAGTGATCTAAGAGTTCGGACGGTCTCACTCACAACTTCCCAAATCAAATTAATAGAGTGTATAAATACCGATTCCATGTGAGTACTGACCTTATTCGAGAGAGACTCATGAAACATCACTTCATTGCATCATTATGATCATCGTATTTCGCACTTAGCAGGTAAGTGAAGATCCAAGTCGCACATACCTATGAACGCGAAAGTATGTGACGAAAATCCGAAGTATCGAGTCTACGTTTGATTTTTGAGTAGGTGTGATTATAAAGTAACTCCTAGTATAAACTAACCCATATAAACCAAATCTTTCCGAATGACAAGGGGCGACTCCCTATAAATTTGACCTTGGTACGTTTAGACAACTAGCAGCTTGCGCCGGGAGGACTGACTTCCGCATCAAAGGTGATTACTGTTTCAACGTCAAAGGATGTCTGAGCTTTGAAAACTCTTCCTCACCATGGTCATACAACAAGAGGGCTAGAGATGCAACCCATGAGTATTTCGTATCAGTCACTGCATACAAAAGTTATAAGAACCAAACATAGGAACTACTAGCAGTTCAGAACTTGCCATAATTCACCCCTGCAAGCAATGACTGAGGACTAATAGACATTCGCATCAAGAGAACTTGGTGAATAGTGCGTGAAGGTAGACACAACACGACTGACAGTTGACTTCTGAATATGTATCATTCTCAAGCTTAGTGGAGGCATAGGCTCCTCTCGGTTCTCAGAGAAGTCTAAGATCAATGTGTGTTCTGTTCGGTGTGACCGTCTCAGTTCAGTTGTGCCATTGATGAAAGATGCTCACAAAAGCTATAGAAAGACCAGGTAGACACAACACGACTGAGAGTTGATTTCCTAATCTATATCATTTGCAAGCTTAGTGGAGGCACAGGCTCCTCTCGGTGCTCACAGAAGTCTAAGATCAATGTGGGTTCTGTTCGGTGTGACCGTCTCAGTTCAGTTATGCCATTGATGAAAGATGCGCACAAAGTTATAGAAAGACCGGAGAGTG
>QLPI01002522.1:0-14774 GCA_003314275.1 Chroogomphus rutilus | reverse complement strand
GCCCGACCTTTCGACAACACCCCTCGGCAGTACCGAAGTCCGTCAGAATCCGGCGCTTGACACTCCTGGAGTAATGGCAGGGTCAGATGAACAGTGAGTAGAGGTGCTGTGACCTTCCAGAATGTCCTGGATGTGCTGACTGGGTTTGCGTATTCATTTTGCAGGTGCCTTGCTCTCAAAATCAGTTGGATTTGTTTCAGGGATTGGAGGTGCAGAGGTGACAGTTGGTTTGGACACTGGTAAGTCAGTTTTTGTTTCAACCAGCTGCCAATCCTCCCCCTTGATATGAGAAGCTGACGGGTTAAAGTAGATATTATGCTCCACAGTGACTGTTTGCTTGTCAGGCCAGTAAACTGGACATCCTTTGCTGCGATCATCGATGCCTAACCAATGCCCCTCAGTTACGCATCCACCCAGCTTGTCTCCACTCTCCGTACGGACCCAGACTTTCTCTCCCCATTTGCACACGTCCCATAAATCGGGTTTCTTTTCAAGCATGGCTTCATATGGAGTTTTATCTTCAACAGCCCTGGTGAGTGTCCTGTTTATCAACCAGACTACATGATGAGCAGCTTCCCCCTACAGAAATATTGGAAGGCTGCTTGCATGCAAGAGTGCTCGTATATGCTCTACAATTGTTTGGTTGTGTCGCTCAGCTATGCCATTGTGCTGAGGGGTGTCATGTACTGTAAGTTTTTGCACTGTCCCCTTTGACTTGAGGTAATGCTCAAAATCATTTCCTAGGTATTCTCCACCTCGGTCTGAATGTAGGGTCTTGATGCTCACATTGAGCTGTGTCTCGCACCATGAAAAATATTCTTTGTAGGCAGCAAGGGCCTTATCTTTGGTGCACAGAAGGTATAGGTGAGTCAAGCATGTCATATCATTTGTGAATCTGATATAATAACACTTTCTAGCTTTTGTCGCAACTGGGGCTGGTCCCCATAGGTTGCTATGTATTTTGTCGCCAAAATTGGAGGCACGTTTGCCTTCTCGGATCTTGGGGACAGACTTGTGGGTTGCTTTCACATATACGCATGATTCACAAAAGAAGGGGTCCACCAAAGGTAACCCATCTAGCTTGATCCCCATTACAAAACCTTTGATGGTGAGTCTTTTAGCCGCTTCAGGTGAAATGTAACCTAGGCGACAGTGGAGTTGTTCCAAAGTGAGTGTCTCCATTGCAGAATTTGCTATATTGCACTCATGAGTGACTTGGTATAAGCCACGTCTGTAAGGGCAACCCTCTTACAGCCCCGAGGTATATCTCGGAGGCGAGCTAAGCAGGGGGAATCCGAAGGTTAATTATAACTACTACCTAAATACATGTGGGGTCCTCACCTAAGCAGGGGGAATCCGAAGAGGAAAGTCTAAGGATTCCCGCTGCTGGTAAGCCTCTTTTATACCCTTATGTAAGTGGTCTGTGCGCTAGCTTACAAATCAACATATCGGAGTCTGTAGAGCCAACTCTCTGGTACTAAGTCCGAGGCTCGGACACTCACTCCAGGTTCTAGTTACCCTGCTAAGGTCATTCCTATCTCTCGCTCGGTGGTCCCTCGGACCTAGGTCTCCTAGCCTCAGAGTTAGGCAGAGTCCAAGATAGAGCCTTGGACTTGGATCTCCTAGCCTCGGAGTTGGTGGGAGTCCGAGTTAGGACCTTGGAGTTAGGGAGAGTCCAAGATAGGACCTCGGAGTTGGGGAGAGTCCGAGTTAGGACCTCAGAGTTGGGGAGAGTCCGAGATAGGACCTCGGAGTTGGGGAGAGTCCGAGTTAGGACCTCAGAGTTGGAGGAGTCCGAGACAGGACCTCGGATTTGGGGAGAGTCCGAGATAGGACCTCGGACTTGTTTCAGGCTTCGGAGAGGGTCGTCCCCTGACAACGTCTGGATTTCTGAATGGTGCCAACTTGCTCTCCACTTTGCCTACATATAACACACTAGCCATCTGCAAAAGTCATGGCAAAACCGGCTTCATCGAGTTGTCCAACCGACACAAGCGTGTAACCCACATCAGGTAAGTACAAAACTTCTGAGAGCTTCAGTTTGGAGACATCGACGCCATTTGGTATGTCAATAACCATTTCTCCGGTTCCTACTGCATTAAAACTCTGTTTATTTGCAGCCTGGAATGACTTAGGAGGAATTTGAATGAAGTTTTAAACTTCATTGTGATAAGGTGTTACATATGTGTCTTGTACACCCAAGTCGTGAACTTCAATGGAAGGTGAGTTTGTAGTCGATTTGTCAATTTCGATGCAAGCAGTGTGTGCATCTTCCAGATCAGTGCTGGCAAGGTTCGAGTTATCACTGATAAGTGAAAATGTATCGCTTTCATCAGTTGCAGGTGACTTTTCCATTTCACTGTCAGGGTCATCAGCAATCTTAGAGAACCAGTCTCCCTTGCTGTCCTTGATAACTTCGATATCAGAGTCAGAGTCTGAAACTGACACAAGTTCTGGGAGCTCTGAGTCAGACTCAAAAAGCTCATCTGCCAAAAAGGCACTTTCGATTTCGAGATTGGATTCGACAGCAGCATTAGCGGTGCTGCTCTTTGTCTGTGAGTCGTTTTTCTTATCTCCAGTACAGTATAGTAGACTTCCTTGATACAGATTTCAGTCAAGCTCAATTTTAGCTCAAAATTTTGTAGATTAAATTTTCAAAAAATTATATTACAGCTAAGAAGTGTCTTGAGAACATTTTTGCTCTATATTATGGGGGGCAAAAAAGCTTTTGTTGTAGCACAGTAAATTATTTTGTGGAACAGGTCAAAATGAATGTCACAGGTATAGGTCCTTGATACAAGCGTGACACCTAATTCTCCGTGCGCGGAATTTGTGGCCCGTTGTGATTAGTCATCCATTTTTTTGTATTATTAGCAGGTCGCATGTCACGCTTTGGTGGCCCTAATATCTTTGTGGTCAGATTAAGGTCAATGTAGGTTAAATCCCACTCGGAGTTTTTGTAATTAGCAATAGGAGATGTATAGCTTCCCTAATGTGAACACTCTATGACAAAATCTCTCAGAAAATTTGAGCAATCACTGATTTAAGATTGTATGTTATCAACATTGAGTAAATTTTAGATGAAAAAAAATTCCTCCTGAATGCAATTCTTTTCCCTCCCTTGTGTGGTTTGGCTTAAATGTTGCTTATATATAGTAGATTGTATGTGCAAAACCCTGTATCACTGGAATGAGAATTGACTTTGGAAAATCAATTTGTATCAAGGAGGTATCCTGTATCAAGGAAGTCTACTATACTGTAATGCAGGCAGGTTTAGGACACTTGTTCCTGTAGTGTCCTTTATCTCCACAGTTCCAACAGGTCCCAGGCACTTTTCGCAGAGTGTGTCCCCCTTTGCTGTTTGAAGCTACTGACAGAGCTTCATCCTTTTCAGTTCCTGTAGGGATGCTTGCATTGCAATGAGTGCATTGAGTTGATGATACTCATACTCTTCTGATGTGAGTGAAATGAGCTCATCCAGGTCGATCATTTTTGATGAGCTGTATAATTTAGCTCCAGCAAGCAAATTTGATGCAAAAGAAGATAGGTGAGGGGGTAGGGACTTGATAATGGTGGAACAATAGTCTTTCTCTTCGATGTTCACCCTGTAAGTTGCTAGTTCCTCCTTTTTGACTCGGAGGTTATCTAGAAATTCATTTCAACTCCATAAACTAGGAGCACAAATCGGCCTGAGAGAAGGCCCCTTTAGTTGAGTACTCGGTCCGTATTAGGTCCCATCGCTCTTTAAGAGATGTTTTACTATAGACTCATATGAGGGTTGAGTCCAGGATACAGTGAGTGAGCAGGGCTTTTGCTAAACAGTCATCCTTTGTCCACTGAGCAAGGGCCGCCTCTTCTTTAGCAGTGGGAGGTGAGCTGAGAGTGGGACAGACAGCGGTACCATCGAAATATCCCCACAAGCCCTTGGCCTTGATGGCATCCTGGAAGTGCATGGTAAATGCCGTCCAGTTCAAACCGTTTGGCATGAGCTTTGGGACTGAGGAGGGGAGGATATCGGTGGTGGTTAGAGCTGTTGTGGACATTGGAGTGGTAAGGTTTGGGAGATAACTCTTAAGGTATGTGAGCGTGAGCGGGGCCCAATAACCTGTAAAGATAACATAAAGACAATTCTGGACAACCGCCATCTATGAGACAGTGTACCATGATCACATAAAAAGTCAGACATTTGCAACAGGGATTCAAAAAACTCAAAAACGCACATCAAACGCTGCACAGACAAAACTGATGATACGCCGTTGTCATGCGAAGTGGCTGACACGGGGCCTTCGGTTTGTGCTCAGTCACCATCCTGTTTGTTTCAAGTATCGGGAGACGATACACGCCAATTGTTAGAAAACAGAAAACTCGTGATCCGCAAGTGTGATGGAGGGAGCAAGGAGCCAGGAAGGAGGACTGGAACGCATGTTCCTTGGACAATATCTGCAAAAAAAAAAAACATGAGTTGTTGTTTACAAAGGAGTCACACAAAGCAGTCCGACAACCTACCCTCGTGAGAACCGTCTTTGACAATGAAGATGCAACGGGGGGAGAAGAATAATGCGCTTCCGGCGAAAAGCAATTGATCACCTTGGGCCGCAAGATCGACGATGAAACCGGACCCCCGCCCGCAAAGGGGTTGAATTTGGCCCGTTATTTCTGAGTAGACAGCGCTTGTCACGTGTTCAGAGGAATCTAATGGTGACGGTGATGGCGTTTCTTGATCGTGTTCAAGTCGCACCGGTGAAGTTGTCGCCGTTGTGCCAAGACTGTGTTCAGATGGTGCCGGTGAAGTGGTTACTCTCGATTCATGATCATCTTCAACATCTTTAGAGTCGTCACTGCCATCGAGAGGTGTTCCGAGGGACTGCAACATGACAAAGTTAACTCAGGACAATTGGCACAGACGTGGTTCATACTGTAACTTACAGTGGCATATGAGGGGATGACTTTTTCAACGGCAGTCAAGTGGCGAGTAACATCCTAGTTGTGACATGATTGAAGAATGGTCACAGCATGAGATGTTAATGCCTGCAACAAGTACGACGCCAACACATTCGAGTCGGTGTCCATTACGATCGACAAGGTCGACGAAAGACGGTTTGTCGACGAGTCCGCGAAAAAGAACTTCGCCAAATGCATTCACCAACGCTGAAGAGTAGACCTAATGAGGGTCTACAATGGCAGTCTGAGGGGTGTGCCAGATGGAGTTCATGATAAAGCTAGGAGTAGAGGTGATGGTGGTTAAGGGAAAAGCGTCGAAATGGTGGAGGAGAACTTGATTGTCAACTTAAAAATGCTGGTGATTGTCGTTGTTTGTTCCCTATAGCAAGCCCAAGTCCTTGTTGATCGGGATTTGCTATTGAATACTAAGTGGTTTCAGTCTTTATAGCGTCAGCCATGCATAGTAAGCTGTTGAATTCCATGAATTGCTGATCACTTCCCGGCCAAAAGGAGCGGAGAGAGGATGAAGGTAGATTACCATCCCCAGCTCATGATAGTATTATAAAGGCCTATGTGATACAGCCTTCACACACACAGCGCAAAGCGAGACAAGTCCTCTATGAGATCGCATGAATAACGTCTGCAGTTTACATTCCATTAAAATATTTGGAGTCATAGAGTGTGATAAAGAATGACATGATGTTGCATACCAGTTGTTTCCAACGTTTCTGTCTGTGAACATCAACACTGCCAGAGTGGCCGAAGATCCATAGTTCAACGACTCAGATGCACAAGCAAGCATCTTTTCCCTGTCAACGTCCAGTGGGTTTCCTGCCATTCTAGACGATAGAAATGAGAGATTGTTCGGATGTTTGTTAGGAGCCATGGGTTTCCAAAGAAAATAGTATCACACATATGTTTACAGCTCTCGTAAGTTAAGTATTGGAAAGGAAGTGTTGGAATCCGAGATGATCTTAGAGGATAGGTGACAGAATTATTCCAACCTGCCGACAGAGAGATCGCGCGAGCTGCCAGTCTACTCAGCAATAGGATGGAGACTGTTTCCAGTGAGTCGCCCAAGGGAGAGAAAGCATTCCCGCCTTGTACGCGTTAGTCAGCAGGAATCTATTTGAAAAGCCAATTGAACGAAAGAGCCTTGCATTCTGTGTGGGATACAAATAAGATGCTTATAAAGGGATTAGAAGCATTCTCACATGCGTAACTTGAAGGATACCTTCAAGAGAAGCTCCATGCTACCATGAACAAAGAAAGGGAAATACAAAAGATAGTTCGGTGGTAGGTTTGAAATCTGGGACGGATCCGACAACGGTCTGGATTAGAGTCGCGTGGATGATTTGAGCTAAGAATGATTTCATCTATTACATCTCTTGAAAGAGCCAAGAGAGGTGTAAAAAATGTGTAGCGAGCTCTGATACTAATATTCAGCTTAGATTGTAAGTGATTAAATATCGGGAGAGAGCAGAAATAGACTAAGAGAGAATGGTGGCAAAACACAATATGGCTTCAATGTCTCAGCTGGTTCAAGCCGAGCCCGAGACTGAACTTTGTATCTCTGGGGAATGTGTCTCATGGGTTCGACTCCCAGCGAAGCCATACTTTTTTAGTTTACTTTTTGACCCCCTTCAACACATTCTAAAGCGATTGGAATCATCATCAAACAAGTGAATTCCTTTTGGCATACATGAATCTACCTCAAAAATCTAATTTCAATGTTCACAAATTACCTCCTACAAAATTTCTCAACGGCGGTAGACTAGGGCGGAGCTGCACTAAAAGAGAACGGTGCCAAGGGAAAACAATGCCTTGCTAGCTCAACTGGTAAAGCATGAGATTTTGAATGTATTTCTTGTTGAAATATTTCGTTGAGGTGTTGAGTCCAACGCCAGTTAATAGACACTGCAAAAAACTCGCGTCTTTGCACTACGTGAAATATACCACACTTTCGCACCTCTATTTCCAACATTTCTGGGCTATGTCAATTCAGGTTGGGGATTCGATGCCCACACAAGGCACTTTTCAATTTGAGCTGGCAAGGCATTGTTTTCCCTTGGCACCGTTTTCTTTTAGTGCAGCCCCACCCTCGACCGCCGTTGTTCAAGGTAATTTGTGAACATTTACATTAGATTTTTGAGGTAGATTCATGTATCCAAAAAGTATTTCATTTGTTTCCAATCGGCTTCGAAGTTGTTGCCTTACATAAAGGGGGATCAAAAAATAAACTCAAACAGTATGGCTTCGCCGGGAGTTGAACCCATGAGACACATTCCCCAGAGATACAAAGTTCATTCTCGGGCTCGGCTTTAACCAGCTGAGACACAGAAGCCATATTGTATTTTGCCACCGTTCTCTCTCAGTCTATCTCCGCTGTCTCCCAATATTTAATCACTTACAATCTAAACTGAATATTGGTATTCGAGCTCACTACACATTTTTTACGCATCTCTTGGCTCTTTCAAGAGATGTAATAGATGAAATCATTCTTAGCTCAAATCATCCCTTCGACTATAATCCAGACCCTTGTCGGATGCCGTCCCAGATTTCAAACCTACCACCGAACTATCTTTTGCATTTTCCTCTCTTTGTTATTGGTAGCAATGGATTCTTCGTGTTTGAAGCCATATGGAGGTACATAGACATCTTACCTGCCTCGAGTCGAATGAAAACATATAAAAATTCGCACTGCGGACTGTAACAGTGAAAAAATGCATATTTCACTTTTCTCTGCACTCACTATATTCATTTCTGGAACTCCAGCTAGACCCGTCATCCCCCCCACTCTGAGCCTTACGTTGTCTTTATCCAAGTGCAATTCATCTTGCATTGAAAGGCACCAGTAACCTCTCAATAATAATAATATTTAAGGTCAATACGTCAGGAAATGGCCCCGATATTTAGAAGATAATATACGAGTGTGTGGTATAGTCGTGTATTTTATTTTCTTTTCTTTTATCCGTAACTCCTAGTCTCAAGATGGTACTTGAACAGAATCATGGTCAGTCCATTACAACGTGTACAGAAAACAGTCAATCCAGAGAGGCTCTATCTACCCAGACAAGAGGCTGAAGAAGAAAAATTTGAAGCAGGCTGAAGAAGCCGCGCAGAAATCTCATGCGAAAATAAAAAATAAAAAATACATAAAAATTTGGAAAGACAGATCAAGCTTTTACTGTAACCGCGCAAGTTACTACATCTCCCTGACGTCAAAGGAATAACAAACGTCTTCCAAAGTGGACTACACTAAGGCGTATTACCTATCTATGCTCAGTATGTATTGGCCATGTAACCATTTAGAGCTGCTGCCAACATTTACAACATCCTTTCTTCAAAAAGATATCTATTTATTCTCCACACTAATAACAAATCCTATCTCAAAGCTCCCAGACCTACAAGAGATCAGTTTATTCTTATTCTTATTCACATCACTACTGTCTGTACCTCATCTATAGGTATTCATTGCATGCATCATTCATTCATCACAGCCAATAAAAAAAAAAACAAAAAAGAACATGAACAAAACACACAACATACCCAGTCTGACAGAATCACAAAGAGTAGAGTAATCACCCACGTAAGCTACGCCTGAACATTACTCATGACCCCGTTCGAACTCTTTCGTGGGGGTAACGGTGGCCTCCACTTCTCGGTAACGTCCACATTCGGCACCGGAACCGATGGATGTAGACTGGGATTAACCACAGTCGCTGGAGTCCTCGCCGCAGACATATCCGGCTCGGCACTGACAGGCAACCATGCACCATCTTGGTCTGACGCAGTTGATGGGGTCGGCGTATCCGATGTGGAAGGGGTGTTAATCACGGATGAGGTGTCGATGATAGACGCCGACGAGTGATAGACGCCGACGAGTTAGACGCCGAAGGGATGGTAATAATGGATGTCGACGATGAACCCTCAGGTGAAGCTGGATCAGTGGACGATGAGGGGGCAGCTGTATCTGACATCTTCGACAATGTCTGCTCCGACGCCCGTCGTACTGGTAACGGCGGCGGCTGTCTCGCCGCATCCTGCTGCACCACACTCTTCAATGCCCGCGACGCAAGCGAAGACCCTGCTCCATCAGACGACCAGTACATCATTCAAATCATGGATCTTGGAAGGGATGGTGGAGATGGGTACCATGGTAAAGAAAGGGCAACTACATGCATCATACTACACGATCGAATTTTAACAAAGATGAACGCTCGACTATGCCAATGAAGTTCATGAATCTGTAAAGGCGGGGTAGCTAGCCAAGAGTAAAAAGACAGTGCTATGGGAAACAGAAATAGGACGAAAAAAGGATCATGAACGACAAATTACTTTCCTTTCATGGCAACGTTAAGGTAGAGAGACAGGAAGGACGGCCAATTGTGGATTCACAGAAAATAAAAGTGGACCAACGCTCGTCTGAGAACAGCGAACGCTCGCTGGTGGGCGGCGAATACAATGTTGGGAAGACGTGCGTGCCTTCCACCGGGGAGCTAGACGAGGACATATTTGTGGATGAAATTGGTCTAAGGGAAGATCGAGCACGTATTCGAGGGATTTTCAGACACTGTGAAGTGTGTTTCTACCGTGGTAGAGTAGGATGTTAGCAAGTCAGTTTGAGTTCAAGTTATATACGGCTGGGATCCGAGAGTCCAGAGAATCACAACGTGCGCCGCCAGCTAGCGTCGAGCATCGAGCTAATTTCAAGGTTCCGATCAAAGCAAAAAAAATGTGCCCTCTTTCCTCAGTCAAAACTAGTAGTTGAGATTGAAATACGGCACAGATACCCTTATTCAATCACAATTAACAATACAGCGACAGCCTGGCAAAGTGTTCTATGTTTTACTCCTTACTGATGATTTTGCCCTAGGGGCCTAATTCAACTCCTCTGGTAAGAAAGAATATCCATGGGAATGTCAGACGACACGTCGACAACGACTTGTGGCATAGATAGAGCCATGGATGTTTGCTGATTCCGCTGACTAGAGTGGTACTTTACCATATTGAGAAGTAAGCGACTGGCCATCGTGCAGGGAATTGCAGTCTCCCATCTTGGAAACAATACTCTTGTCAGTTAATTTTTCCAAAGTTTTGGAATGACCTACCCAATTGGAAACAATTCAAGATCCCGAGGTGCATATATAAACACCAACCCTGTCATCAAGAACGTTGTAAAGATACTGTGAAAAGAGATATAAGTATAGGGAAAGGGATAGTGATCAGATCATTGACCTGAAAAAGTATAGAACACTATACTAAGTTAGCATGGTCAGATTACGCTGTATCAACAAATGGAAAATAACCTGTCCCTAATGAGCATCTTGAGCATTGGTGAGTGGTACTTGTTTTTGCAGATCGTAAATCCTTTGTAAATCATACAGGCACATAGGACCGTCTCGGTTGCGATTGGAGGAATTTGAACAACGAAAAATAATTTTGATACTGTGGGAGCAAAACATCCGGTGAGACGGAATACAGGAGGCAATGCCACGCCTGTGCAGGTGATGAGAATAGATTCAGCAAAATATTAATTCTGAATGTTCTAACCAAGGGGGAGATAAACGACAAGCGAGATAATCAAAGCGGTAGTTGATACCAGGACAAAGCCAACCATCACCAAGAAGAATTTTTGATTGTGATAATAAACAGCATAAATCTGTGCACGAAATTAGGCCTCGGTGGTGTAGGGCTGAAATGAATGGCGTACACGGGCCAAAAGAATAACTGGGCATAGATTCTCTTGTCAGTTAATGGAGTCTCGTTTTTTATCGAACCAATGACCTTGTACGCTGATAATTATGATTGAAAGGCTATATATTGTTAATCGGAAGCGAACATATAGATTGAAAAGAGACATACGATGCAACGTTCCATCTAAAAAAGGCTCTACAGCTGTATCAATCTTGTAAGACTCAATATTCAATCATAGGCCATATTTTGTATTTACAACTGAGAAATAGAGCCACTTCAGCATGTGCGCAATGCAAAGAAGTTCGATGGGATGACTGACCTTATCAGAGAGAGATCCACAGAAAATCACTTCATTACCTCACTTTCAGTGGATGAGAAAAAGAAAATCTATTCCACACACAGGAGACATTAAAAAGGAGGGCAAAAAGTCCAAAGTAGCGAGGCTATGAGGAGGTGAGCATCAAATACTCATAGGTGGTCGATATTGAAAACTGACGAAGATATACATTATCTTTCCGATCGAATGATGCTTCCAGATATACGTGACCTGACGACCAATATGAGATTCTGCGGCATGATATAAGATACGCAACCCACTTCGTCATCGAAAGTGATGACTATCTGAAAGGTAAGTACTGATCTGAAGCGGTGGCATTGAGCCACACTCTCACCATGATCATATATTAAGCAGGCCAACGAGGCAAGCCATGAATACTTGATTACAGCCCCTGCATCGTAAAAGGATCAGCCTTAGATGTTGAAATGCTTGCACATAAGAACTTGCCGCCCGGTGCAGAAGCTAACAACGCCTCAAGTTGTGCCTCAAGTTGAGCCTGCGCGGAAGTGACAGACATTCCACAAGTGATGGGTGAGCGAGCCGTGTTATTGCAAGCCCCATCTTATACCAAAACGTCACTCTTGATCCTCTTGATATGGTTCCCACTTTGGTTACTATGTAATATCGAAGTCAGTGACTAGTCCCAAGACCTCGTTCGGCTATTGAACTGAGCTGGATTCCTAGTTCGGGGTTTATTTGTTGCAATTAACAACCATGATGTTCCGTTCATGTGGCCCGAGGAGTCCATGCCATCGTCAGCGCTTCTTGGTCTGATACCACCACAACCCCCACTTTCCCACGGTCTTCTAACCACCCCATTGCGTTAGAGTCGTGGAAAACCGGTCCAAGTCTGCTGCTCTTCTCCTTCTCGTGTTCCTTTCTTCTGCTCTTCTGTGTCCCTTACCCTCTGGTTCACACTCCCACACAAACCGTGATTCTCCCAGATGTCAGACCCTCCTCCTCCGCCCCGCCAACCCATACCCCTTGGCACCAACCTCGTGGCGCCCAATCAACAGCGACCCCAACGGTCCACAAGGACGCCCACACCTGCACCCAACTATGACCCCGGCAAACCCGTAATCATCCTAGCCTCGAGAGGTATAACTGAAGACAACAAAACCAACATCTCGGCTCTGGCTGCCGCTATGGAATCCTTTGGCGACTTCAAAAAACCTGGCAACAACGCATACGCGATAGGTAAGGAAGGTACCCAACAGCTTATCGCCATAACAAAACTACTGTGAGAGGCGGCCACCCTATACGGCGACGACAGACCCATTACCCGAAAGGATCTGGACACAGCAATGCAAGATCTCAAAACCACGCTTAACACCCACACCCCTCACCCAATGCACAACAAAGGCCTCTGATACGCTGTGATCACGACGGACTTCAACAAAGACGCCCCAAACCCAGCCTCCCCTCTAAAAACAAAAACCGAACGTGGAACTGCAAAACAAACAGATTATCATATCCCGCAAATCAGTCTACAAAATGCCCAAATACACAAATGGGAACCTGCTATCGCCACAAGACTCCCCATAACATCATAACAGACCATTTTAAAAAATTTGAACTCACCCTCTGGACTCCCTCATATGTGGAATCTCCAGAGCAGCAACAGGCAATATCACACTGACCTTCAACACTGCAGAGGGAGCCCACAAAGCCAGGACAGAAATAAATGAATGGATAAAGGTCATTGATCCCATGGCATCTCACTGTTATGGCCCATGCCACCAATAAACCCACATTAAACCCCACAACCACCTGCACCGTTTCTGGGACCCTTCCAACTGCTCAAAGCCTGAATAACTGCCTTCTGAACTCCAATGCATCAATCTGAGGTTCCACGTTTCCAAACCTCCGAAGATTCCAAAGCCAAGGTTCTGCTCCTTTGATAAACAACGCGCAGGATCATCACGTACCTCACTCCCTTGTTTTTCATTCTATATTGCCCCTTGTACTCTCTTCTCCCCCTTGTCTTTACTCGGCAAAAGATAGTACAAGACTAGATACATGTATATAAGTCACCAGTCAACTGGACTATTTGCCAGTACAAATATCAACTTAATTCTGCATCGTAGTTTCTGATTCAGTTCCAGTAAACTCTCTGACTTTCCGAAATTAGGGACAGACGATCAAGGAGGGCGCAACACATAAGTTGAAGCCAAGTCCCTGGGATCTCAAACCACTCGTACCACCCTATACCATGAACAGTCCTAAGACCCCTGGCACTTCCTGTCTTTCCGTCTTCATTCCGATTCTGATTGTGAACCCACGACCTTGAGTCCCTCTGCCTCCAGAGTATGAACCCCCTTCAGAAATCATTCGGAACCCTCTGAAAACCCTTCCGGAAGCCTCTAGCTAAGCGCCAACACGTGGATTTAACACTCACCTATAATGAGCTTATGCAGTAATCACTCACAATGCATGCACAAATATATGGCCTGAAGGTGGCAACATGTTACGATGATGGTAAAGGACGTTATCGTAATTATATAATCTCCCAAAAGACGAGACAATTGGCGAGGTTTGGATTGGGGCTTGGCTTCAACGTATTGCATTGTGCCCACTTGGACCGCATGGTCCCCGATTTCGTAAAAGCGAAGTAGACGGAAGTGAACAGAGGAACCTTAGTCAAAATCAAGATTGATTTTCTGACTGAAGACTGAACTAATAGTACAAGATCTTTTATACTACTTTCTAATCTATTAGGAGTCGAAGGGATTCCTATAATAGAATGAGAAAGCCCAGGATCGTGAAAAGCGAGAAACAGAAATACTACATCCCTAATAATGATCTCCTCCGTGACATTGTGGAGTGATGTGTCACTCCGATTCCCAATGAAGTTACCCTAAGGAACATAATAGCAGATCGGATATAAAGGAGTGAACGGAATTGCGAACAGATGAAAATGAAATGAAACGTAATGAAAGATATTAAACGTAAATGAGGACGGAATGGAAAAATGAGCATATGGAATGTGATGTAAATGAGTGGAGTGAATTGACAGGAGCACGTGACGCCAAGACGGATACATCTGAATTGCGAGTTGAAATGAGTGAATTGGAATTGAGGATTTTTTTTTTGAACTTGAAGACAGAGAGAACAGAACTGAAATGCGAGACTGATAATGAACAGAATGAGCAAGAGTGAACGGAAGAGAATTTGCGAGGTGCTTATGGAATAGGTAATGGTCCAGGTTTATCTGGATATGACTTGTGAAAGTCTTGAACGAGTTCTGAAGTGTGGTTGAGTTCTGTTGCAAGGAGCCATGAAGTTTCTTCATCTGTGCCCTCATATCCTGCCCACCGTACTAAGTACAATAGCCTACACGCCGTACATCTATTGTCGATTTTCGAGTCCAGGATCTCGGATATCTCGAATTCGGGTTCGCCATCGATTATGACTGGGGGTGGAGGAGGTTGAATGCGATTAGGAATGGGATTAGGAGTGGCTGGCTCAAGCATTGAAACATGGAATATGGGATGTACTGCGTTCATGTAGCCTGGGAGTTTCAGAGTAACAGAGTGAGTACCAGGACGTGCAATGATTTCAAATGGACCCAAAAACTTCTCAGCTAGCTTCTTTGCAGGACGGGTGGTCCTGAGAAATTTGGCTTTGATAAACGTGAGACTGCCAATGGCAAAGTCTGGAGATGGAAGTTGTTTGGCGTCAGCTGAGGATTGGTACATTTGTTGAGCATCGAGGATGTTGGTTTGAAGTTGCTGGTGCAACTTGTCCAGGTCGACAATGAAGTCTTGCACTCGTGGGACTTCGTTGGGAATCGGAGTGA
>QLPI01002516.1:0-20958 GCA_003314275.1 Chroogomphus rutilus | reverse complement strand
AGAAAAAGAAGAAAGTTCCAGTCTGACAGCCCCACAACATTACAAACATTACAATACCACCTGATCCAACAACCATCGAGGCTCATGCCCAATATTTTAGGAGGTACCAGGGAAATTCGATTGCATGCGAATTTTCCCAAGGTAGGTTCCAGGAATATTGTCTACTAGAGAAAGGAAGAACAATGAAATGATGTCCAAGGCATGTAAGTAATCCAAGGTACTGAGTTCATCATCAGTATTGTGAAAGCTGATGGAAATCTTCCGACTGCCTAAAACTCGACATCAAAGAACCCTCAAGGGTAATATAAGCATTGGCAATTCAAAATGTGATCCAACTCATCGGGTATATATGTGTGTATTCTTGCAACAATCTACAATTTGACACCAAAGAATACTCACATGACAATATAAGGGTTTGATTTGCGAACACTTATATTTTCCTTGAGCATTCTTTGATATCAAATGTTATCCCGTCGGAAGAGAACTCGAGTTTGCCGCAAAGGCGTGATTGAATAGTCGAGAACCCTAAGATATATATGCGATGAATTTAGTGGTTCCTCATATTTTCAATTGAGAACGCTTTTTCGCGTGTTCTATTTTGAGTTGAGCATCACGATGTCCCCTGAGGACACTGTGGACACCTTCCCAGACTTGATCAAAAGCCTGGCACAACAGTTGTCTAGTTGTGATGCTCAACTCAAAATAGAACACGCGAAACATATCCACAAACTGTCAGCCATGAAGGAGGAGCAAGATATCATCCGATCGGAACGCGAACAGCTAGAAGAAGGCCTAAAAAGGTGAGGCATAGAGCTATGTATAACTGGCGGTCACGATATGAGCGATATGAGCTGAGGGTACCTGGAAAGGAAAGGGAACTAATTCCAACCTTGACGGCGGTCTTTAGCCTTGAGAAGTCTGAATTACTCAAAAAGGTACGTCGTGCTCTGCGCGACCTGGAGCACCACTCATGAATTTAACCGATGAATCTGTTTACCCGATCGAGCTTCGGGGGCAAGCGGCCAGTTGATCTCTTGCTGGCCTGCGCACGCGATTTCTGAACGAATTGAACTAGCCCGGTGACCATACAGATCTACTTTCTCAGATTCGACATGAGTTAAAATTGTGGAAAGGCCAATATGCCACTGCCGCAGAAGATTCCCATCGTCAACTAGAGGAATTTCCGAACAGGATCTATGAGCTTGATACAGGACTTAGAAAGTCAGACGCGGAATCTGTTTTTTTTTTTGAATGTGCTCTCGCTCGCACTATCTCGTTTGTATAGGGTTGTTCTGAATTGAGGCTTTAGGGATCATCCCCTACAGTCGTCTCGTCTGTGTCACCCAATAAGCCAATGTCAATTGAGAAACTTCCACCCCACCCAGATGTAGTCAACACCAGGACAACCAATCCAGTCGCAACCCCAAAGAGAGCCACATCTCCTGCCATCCACCAGACTCGTGCCGACAATGCAATCTCTTCTGGAGGCTCTGGTGATGGGTCTATGCCATATAAATCGAGAAGAGTCAATATATTTATTTTACAATCCCCACGGAGGGAACCTCTTTCGGATGAGGTTGAGTCCCCCTCCGTTCAAACGCCACAACGTCCCCGGGAAAAATCTCAAGCAAATCTTCCCCCTGACCGGGTCATTCATACCGCACATTATGAAATTAAGGAAGAAGACAGTGATGCTGATGGAGATACCACCTATCCTGAAGGTTCTAGCTCAAAAAATTGTGCACCCAAGGGTGGAACATGAAGATGAACTCGAGGTCCCGAATGCCAAACGCAGAAGAACTCGCAAGCAAAATATCAGACGTACTGACGATGATGACTATATCGACAAGGAGGAATTAGACGATCCCGATGAAGACCAGGTTTTTCACCGAGTCGAAGATCGAAGGCGTCTTTCCCCTCGGAAACTCCACGGCCGTCTTGAGGAAGATTTTGACGGCACGGCCATTGGTGCAGAAGTATGTATTTTGACTCAACCACCGCACTCACTGAATGTGTCTCGTAGCACAACCACAGAGAGGTTTATGGCTCTCGGAGGGTCCACGTGGTCAGGCGTACATCGCCCCAACAACGGACACGCAGAGGGGCTCAATCAGGCAGCACAGTTGGCAACCAGTGCAAGGTTGGGTCCACTCCTCCCGAAGACCAGACGGTGATGTTCATCATTTTCAGTTTCTCAATTAACTACCTTGTCGTCATACTCCTCTGTATGAGCTTCTGTTGTATGTTTACGACCATGTTATAATTGTGTCATTTTGATTTGAGAAATTTAATACCATGCGTTTGCAATCGGTGCTGGTAGTCCTTATTTGTATATTTCATGATTGAGGCAGAGACAGTAATTCCTTCACTAAGGTGCGAGATAATTGTTAGCATCTCACCAAGTTCCCCGACAAATCTGATTTGTATTAACCCAAGGCCTGACTTACATCACTTGTTCATGTGCCCCGTGTCTATCGATGTTTTTTGCCTACCTTCTTGCTTAGACTTCTTGAGTCCGGACTACCATATAGGAGGTGATTAGACGTAACGATGATTTCATTTCTGGCCTTGTTGTAATTGCAGCGTACGAACGTCAATTTGTGTGAAAAGAAGAGATTGTTTTCTTTGGACCAGGCCATTGTTATTCGGCTAATTATACGATGATTCAATGGATATTCTTTACAAACAGAAGGGGCCTCGAAATTGCAGTGCCAGTAATATATGTCGTACAATGCAATACAGATCGCAGACATGAATTAAATGGGGTTCGGAAGCTAATTAATTCTCATACGCCTCTGACACATTGGATACGTCTCTCGTCATCCTCTTCAACTTGCCATATGGGCAGGTATTCCTCCTCTTTTCAAATATGGTGCTCTTTCCATACCATTCGTTTCCCCCACCCATTCTGAGCAAGTGGTGTCGTACATAGTCTTGCAGTGATGGGGATGAGACGGGGAGCTCACACACCAGTCGAGTCCACAGTCCTCCCAAATGTAGATGGTATTGTCGAAATGACCGTGACTGCAAAAGAAATACACCCACAACGCGATATATACCTTTATGCACATCTTGTGTATTTCCAGAGGACGATGATGTGAGGAGAATTCTGCTCATAGTGTGAATTATTAGACTATTGGACAGCGTAGCAAGCTGACAGAGATAAGGGACGTCAGGAGGATTTGTAGTGGGTTGGTAGACAAATGTGAATGCCTTCGTCCCAATGAAGAAAAATGTGACAAACTCATACCATATCAACACATCACATTGAGATGTGCCATCTGTACAGGCACTCATGGAGCAATGAGCCATGAATGCCCAATGTGCAAAGCTGCCTTGGACCACCATGCATGCAAACTTGCTGAAGCAGGTCCCCTTTTTCAGGCCTAGTCTGGCCAACTACACTCTCAATACTAGCTGCACCCAACTGCTGCTTGACACCCTATTCTCTGATACATGATGCTTTTACAAAACACATTGACCAAAATATCCATCGTACTACCAATCCTGGCACACCCACTCTGGACTGGATGTGAGCTATCCATGATGTTCTGGCAACTCACTGGCACATCATGGAAATCAATGAGGTCTCATTTTCCCACCTATACTCACAAAACCCAGCTGTCTTATTTCTTCATATCACACAAACTCTCTGTCACAGTTTTCTTAAATGACAGTAGATAACTATCTCTCACATAGTACTAATTTTTTGCAGTTAGAGTGCACCATAGGCACTATAATTGATTTTCTCTCTTTCTGTCTCATGTATATAACTTATGTAGGGCAAGGCCTATGTGGGTATTTTTCTGTTACTGGACCATTTAGGAAATTTAGCTCTGTTTCAGTTGAACATAATTTTGAAGCTGAAAAATTGAAGTAATCGCAATTCAAAAAACGCTCCCGCAATACAAAAGGCACAGAAGTACAGTATGTCTGTTCTTGCCCGTGTATGTTTTTAAACAGATAAGTTGATCAAACTCACACCGGAATATAAATCAGCAATCCAAACCAAAAACAAGCAGGCTATTAAAGCCAAAACGAAATAAACGTTACCAGAGAACAAACAAATACCAGAACACACAAAACGCAAATTCACAAAACAAGAGACAAAACAACATAGCAACCAAACAGCCAAACAGAAACATTAGCAAGTAGATAACAGAAGTGTGAGAAAACAACACAAGATACGAGTACAAGTCAAACAAGGTCACGCCAGAGATTAGTGGCGAGGTTCCAATTCAAATTCGACCAGTGTTTTTATTTTATTTTTGTGGAGTCGTCAAACGACGCACGCGACAGCACACCTGGTTCAGGGGTATCCGATGGATTCAGCCCCTCTAGCTCTTGCAAGGATATCGTTAAGAAGTAATAGACTCCAATGTATCGTGCGAGGTGATGGCTGGGACGCGGCACTCGCCCGGCGGTGCTGAGCGTTGGATGTGGCAGCGAGCTGTGCAGGCGCATGGGGATGGCGAAGGCACGAGCGCGAGGTGCGGGTCGTTCGGGGGGACCTCGGCCCGGGAAGAAGACATCGAGGCGGAATGTGCGGGGGCGGGAGCAGTGGTGGATTGGGCGGGAGGCAAGGCCGGGACCACGGTCGTCTTCTGAGGGATATCGATGGTTGGAAAATCGGGGCGGCGATGCGAGCGGCGGAGAAAGAGGAACACTCATCGGGGCGCTGGTAGGGATTACTTCCGGAAAATGTCAAAAACATGCTGCTGTCTGCGATGGCGGGCATGGCAGAGGGCTGTGATGAGTGCGACGACGGGCTGGCGGGCGGGCGAGCGCGAGAAGCTTCTACAATCAACAGACGCTCGCCGTGGTGGATGTTGCACATGGATGAATCCCAGTGACCGAGCCTGATTATGCGATGCACGCAGTCTGGGCAGCCGAGGCGCGATCGCTGTACCAGTAGTGACGTGATTCAACAAAGCCGAGTGTTCGCAACGTGCGTCGCCCCCTCTTCCCAGCTCGTCGTCGTGCATACGTCACAATGCAATCAAAAGGACACCATCTCCGAGATAAAGAACATGCGCCGGATCGCGAGGGTTACAAGTGCGTGCGCACCTCCATCTGCTCAGATACAATATATTCTTTAGTACGCTCCGAAAGTACTCCTTCCTTCTCATCCTCCTTCTCTCCTTGCGTCCTTGTGCCTTCCTTCTCTGCGCCGTCTTGCTCATGCACGCAGGGCATCAAGTTTATCGACCAGGGGCATGTGAGCGTCGGTCGGGATAAGGTTACCGATCTTGCTTACCTCGTCACGCGCTGTGTACACTCAGGACCCTCCGGGGTCTCCTTTTCGCTAAATCGCTTCTCAAGACTGTGTTGCATGCAGTATAATATCAAGGTGTGCTGTTGTTTAGTTCACGCCGAGTATGCTGAATTTTTTCACAGTTGAACGATATTGATGTGTTATGATTTAATGGAATAACATCAAGGGCTCGTGTTAGTTCAGCTGTCCAATCAGCCTATTGAAAATGCGGCGGCAAAAATTGACATTCCTGGACCGATACATTGTACGACCACTTATTGGACCGCCTATGAATCACCTGTCATCCGGTTCGAAAATATGTGTTTTTACCACCCACAAAATAATCCGAAATTTTCAATGACGACTCTGGTTCGCAAACTTGTGAAAACAAGGGAAAACCAAACCCTGTTATTAAATCACGTGATCGTGAAGGAATATCGATACATTTGACACTCAAAACACTGACAATTATTGTAGAAAATTTAAGATGGAAGTAGTGTTCGCCTATAATTTCGCCGGGTGTTCAGAACATCAATATTAGCGATGCAAACTGTTCTCCTCTTCATGCAGCCGAGGCCTTGCACTCTCTCCCCGAGTTGCGTCCATTGAACTGGAGAGTCACGGAGTTTTTCTGCTAGTGGAATCCTCACATGTATGATATGAGTTTGCCATATCGGTTCGCTTGTTCACAATAGGTGTTTGTACGGACGAATATACACCCGATGAGGCTTTATCCTAGAACAGGTCCCTGAGACAACCATCAATGGCATATATGAAATATACCTGGAGGTAGCTTATTGAAATAAGCTCCCGGTACTCGGAATATCACTGCATCAGCCGATTATTCACCTCCTGGCTATCCTGTTTCGAGGGAATTTCAACTTGCGGTCACTGACGACTAAATATTGACACGATAGCCGAACGCCCACCACGTGATCAATCCGGTCCTGTTCCTGGTCTTCCCTCTTGAGCCATTCAAAACTTACAGACTCCGACTCTGGCTGAATTCGAAGCATTCATTCGACTATACATATGTGTGTCATACAAGCTGGGAACAGGTCCCGAGTAAACGGCGTCGGTCCCTTTCAAAACCCACCGAGTGACTTACAAGTTTCCTTCTTCCACCACCTCACATTATCTCAAGATGCTTCAGTCCCAACAGCGACAGTCAAAACCAAAGAAATTCAATCCACTGTCCATTGAGGTGAGTAGCCCTCCCTTCATCCAATTCCACAGAGTACCAATCACTCATTCCCATCTTCAAAGGGGTATATCTTCACCGCTGAGCAAAAACCTAAAGCGGCGCTCCCATATCACATCACTTGCACCGACCCATGGGTGAGTGCTAGTCTCACTATGGCTTTGCCTGGGGTATGCGGTCGTCGTGCTGATCCAATACTTATAGATCGACGTGCAATCTCCGAATGCGAAGGCTTCGGACGAAGGCAGACATGTCGACAAGTTGTTGTTGCCTCAGGAAATTCCGCAAGAATCCTTGGAAAGGGTGTGACCTTTCCCTTTTTCATTTTTATCTTTCCGATATTATTGACGCGTCACAGCATGCTTCATTTCCAGAAATGGTGGAGGAAGTAGGTCCAGTTATAGAGCATTGGGATCCATCGCAAGACCTTAAGAGCACCCAGTCTCTGCTTCTGAGCAACGGGGCAGAATGGCCGCCCTTTCCCCCACACGATCTTCTACAAACATTGATCTGGATCTATTTTGAAAAAGTCAACATTTTCTGGCCCCTTCTCCATCAGCCCTCCTTCAAGGCCGACTTAGTGAAGCAGCGTCATTGGCGTGATGTCGGATTCGCATGCGTCGTGCTTGCAGCTTGTGCCGTTGCAAGCAGGTACTCCATTGATAATCGTGTGCTTGCCAAGGTGGGAATAACACAACCAGACTTGTCTTCGGAGACGACCCCAATCCATCCATGGCTTGGCCCCGCTCCGTGGATAGACGATCGTGAAGTAGATATTTCAGCAAGTTTCATTTTTACAGACGCTCCCCTGTACAGTGCAAGTTGGAAATACTTCGACCGCCTTGTGCGTTTCCAGGTCACTGCCAGAACAGCACCACCAACAGAAGCCATCTTGTGCGACTTGCAGACCGTGCATGTAAGCAGCTTTCCTCGAGTCTATCACTCTATAATTAATGCCGCTTCTACAGTTAAAACACCAGTTCTTGGTCGGTTTATCTGAAACCTGGGCTGGGTGGGCTTTTATTGGTGCTGCAATTCGCAACGCACAAAGGGTCAATCTTCATAGAAAAATGAGCTATCCCTCGAGATCTCTCCAGTCGGAGCTTTTCAAACGAGCATTTGGTGCGTTTAATCAGCTTCATGACGCATTGTTTTTGGTCTTCTTCCCTGGTGGTGCATATCCAATGACCGAGTTCCTTACTTGATCAACTTTTCTTTAGGTGTTTGGTTGTTTCAGATCGTCTCGCAGCAGCAGAATGTGGGCGAACTTCTTACTCGCTACCCGAAGAGTTAGTACCCAGATTATGGTCTCTCACATCTCACCGAAATATGCATTTAGTATCGAGATCGATTTACCACTCGAGCTCAACGACGAATTTTGGTTGCCTGCCGAAGAAGGCCAATACTTTGTCCAACGGCAAGAACCCCTCATCGCCGCTTTCAATGTATATGCAAGGTTGTCCCTCATATACGATTGGACATTTAGGACTTTCGTCAGTCCAACTCACATTTTTAGTTTTGTCCTTACATTCACATCTAACTGTTTCGTTTGATCGGGTAGTACACGGCTAACAACGGTCGACCAAGGTGTGGTGGCGTTTAGTGATATTACCAAAGCATTGGATGAGTGGAAAACATCCATCCCTGCACACTGTGCGTGAGGCCGTCATTGTGCCCCTCTCTCTATATGCTCACGGTCATATCTTTTTCATACAGTAAAATGGGATTTCACAACTACATAACTTGGCCTTTTCATGTCACCCGCATACATGTTACATATCGTCGACTACAAATGCACTTGTACCTTGGCGTTATTCAGTGCAGGAGCTCACCTATTTTTCCGGATTTGGCCTATTTACCAAGCGATACCCCATTGGTTCCGGAGAAGGCGTTGACTACTTGCAAAGAGGCGATCGATTCAAACGTCTACACCCTCAATAATAGTCTCTCTCAGGCAGATTTTATGGGTGATTTTCCGACCTTGATACAGGCAGCGGTAATGACTGGCGTTACTATCGCCACTGCTTGGCCTTGCGCGGCGAGGCATGTAAGTGTATTGTGCCTGCTTACCGATACTTGTTATGACCGGGAAAACGTTGTGCGCTGCTTACCTCTGCCCACACAACTCCAAACCCAACTTTTTCGGGCCATGGGTTGTTAGAAGATGACCTGTTCCTACCACTTAGTAGGACGGGAGGGGAAGTGATTTTCAAACCACCACCACTGTTTGTGTCATTTTTTTATTTATTTAGAATTTCTCGTTCTATGCTCACTGACGAAAAAAAAAAAAAAAAAAAAGGCCAAAACATATTAACACCGCCCCAGCTCTGCCATCAGGATCAAGGTCACGAGATGGAAGAGTTGCAGTACTTGTAGGGACTTGTACTCTTCTACATTTTTTGGTTTTGGTCTAATACTTCACTTGAAGCAAACACCACTCGAGACAATAGCTTGCTCCTCTGAAAGGCATTGTATATGATTCGGAGTCCAGCCTCACAGACTAGCACAGGGCCAGAAGAATAACACTTTGAGCAGTGGCAGAGAACATCTCCGGTGAGCAAATACCAGTTGATATTCCAACTGTTTTCTAAAACTCGACTGCAGGTTTGCTGGACCAAAAGGCTGACTGTGTGCATCAGTCACACTTGTCCTGTATATTACATCTCTTGGTTTTCTGCCCGTCTTTGAGTTTGTCGTGAACTTGTGTCTGGAGCTTGGTATATCATTTTTGAAACTATGTTCCGGGCTTTGTGAATCATTGTATTTATGAATGGGGCTTTGTGCACCATGGATTGTGTGTTCAGGGCCTTGTGATTGTTTTTGTTTTTGTTACCCTGGTTGTCAAGTTTAATACATCGTTTTGGCTATCGGGGACACCACCATCCAGTAAATCATATGTGTCACCCAGAATGTCAAGATAATCAAGACGACTCGGCCGTGTTTCTATTGACAGCGGCTTGCTATTCCTAGGTCCAAGATGCTTTGCACCTGACTTGCAGAGTTTTTAAACCCATTTCATCTATGTTTCTTATGTTCCATCCTTTCTTCGAAGCATTTTGACCACAAATTGACTGTGTGAGTCTGTGAGGGGGTCGGTGGCCGAGGCTACAATGACCTCTTCCGTCCTTTATCGTACCAACTCCATTGGACCTCATGTTCAAATTTTGGTAGCATTGATCAAGCACCGAGGAAACAAACAAGTGTGGTCGCTTATTTGCAGGATTTACAAAGCAAGTGTGATTAATTAATTTCACGTTGCAAAGTGGTTTTGCTTGTTGAATTATTTTATTATTCAAATGCCTATCAGCGGTCTTGAACCCATTACAATTTATCATGCAGTCCAGTCTTTGACAGTCACATATTGTCATGCGAGTCTAACAGAAAAACCTAAATCCTCCTTAAATTGCCTTAGAAGGACTTAAAATATTATCAGGTATTTTAAGGTATTTTAAGGAGCCAACCTTCCTTAATCAGCCTTAAAACTGCCTTATATCACCTTAAAATCCCTTAAAATCCCTTAAAATGTTTAAGGCATTTTAAGGAGATTTAGGGTTTCCTGATATAGAGTGTGACATCCAATATGCAGATATATTCATATTTTTATACCAATGAAGTGCTTTCTAATTATGGGGTCTTCATTATAACTAATGGTTCAGATTATGATTGGTGAGGCCATCCTGGCTCTTTTGCAATGTGGTTCATTTTCCATTGTCTCTTCTGTTGGAATTCAGGATTAATAGCAAGCAGTAGAAGATACTAGTAGTGTTAATTAGCAACTAGTATAGTGTCTAGGTGAGTTTGTTTTTGAACCTCTAGCTCATTTCTGCCTTATGCTTCTATGCACAAGGCTGGTGCTGTCCCTCCAAGTAGCCAGCCACATCTGAAGTTGCAACATCTTCCTCAACCAGCAGCTCTTCTCTTCCCTTACCCTTGCCCTTATCCTTCTTACCACTCCTTTGTCCTTCTTCTTATCGCTCTTACCTCTGAGGTATTATAGCCCATGCCTTTAGTCAATCTACAAGCACCAACAGGCCAATGGCCTGAGTATACCATTCACCAATCAATCTGTCACACTCAGTTGCCAAGTTATGCAACCAAGTTCTTTCCGTCCTTCTGTGATTCCATGATCCTACCTTCCTGTGCTCCCACAATCCTGTAATGCCATTCAGGGTGTTCCTCAGGTTTCTGACAGTTTGTCCCCTTGTATTTTCCCATCCTTGTTCTTTGCTCAGTACATTTATTAGAACTATAAGGAGCTTTCACAACTGACTTAGTCCTCCCAACTGTACTTGTATTTTCTATAAATCTGAAATAAGGGACAGACATTCTAGGAGGGCACAACACATCAGTTAAAGCCAAGTCCCTATAACAGCAAACCCTCAGCATCTACTATTGCATAGTCATTATTGCAAGTCTGGCCACCCACCCTCAAGTACTTCTGCACAATATCACCCAGCTGTCCATCTGCCCCTCTGTCATCTATCCTCTGTCATTCAACAATCCAACCTTTGTTACACTACTACCCATGGTCAGACTGTGCCCTTTGCAGATAACCATAGTCAAGTATAATTTAAGTACCTGGACCAAAAACTTGACAGTATATTCAAACTCACACTCCTGATTATCAATGAGATTCAGCACATGCATTGAGGCTTTGCAAACAATCACAGCATCTATTTGCCATGCACCATTACTGCAGAACCCAGCATCCATACCCCTCAAAACCCTGTGCCTGTCCCAGAGCTACCATCCAAATCTAGACAGTCAAGCATGAACCCTAATCTATGCTCGATCCTATCAAATACATTCCTCATCTCACCAGTCAATCTGCTAGCACCACTGAGAATGGCTTTATCTGATCACTTGAATGATGTGCCAACCCTTGTAAAGGCCATTGCCATGCTGGCAAGCAACTTGTCTAGCCCCAAGAAATCAGCCCCCCAAACAAAGGTTAGGACCTGGACCCTTTTGATGGGTCTGATTCAAAAAAACTACAAGCCTTCCTTGTACAGTGTACCTTGAATTTCAATGATTGCCCTGATGCTTTTGATAATGACAGTACCAAGGTAACCTCTATATTCTTGTACCTGACTGGCACCATCCTTGACTGGTTTAAACTAGCCCTCACCTCTGATGATGAGTCATCCTGGCTCTACAACTACCAAGAGTTTATACTAGAACTCAAGACCAACTTTAGCCCTATGACCTAGAAGGAGAGGTTTTAAATCTGTGTGTCAGGTGCTTAAATAACAGTTACTGAAGGTTTCCATAGGTTTCCAAAGGATTCTGCAGGGGGCAGAAGTTCCGATGACAAAGGGAGTCAAGGGTAGTGATTGGCACAGGTATTGGAAACCCACATGGGTAGCGGGTAAGGGTAGCGCAGGTACGGGTCAGGGTCAGGATTGCCAACCCAGCCCAAACCCGTACCTGCAAGCAGGTTGAGGCAGGGAAGCTGACATAAGTGAGGTAAGCACTGAAATTCAATTATATAAGCAAGGTTAGCACCTAAATTTGATTATATAAGCAAGGTTAGCACTGAACTTCAATTATATAAGTGAGGTTAGTATTGAACTTCAATTATATAAGCAAGGTTAGCACTGAAATTTAATTATATAAGCATACCCACAAAAACCCATTATTTATTGTTAAGGGTAAGGGTTTTCTTGGGTATGGGTATGGGTATACATAATATACCTAGGGGTTACCCATGCCAATCACTAGTCAAGGATTGTAAGGTTGAGAGTTGAGGAAACAAAGGATGGAAGGCAGTCAATGAAGTACCAGGACTTAGGGTGGTGGTCAGTTTGTGGTGAAGACTTATACAGCTAGTCATATGGGAGTTTGAAGTCAGAGGGACTTGGCTTCAACTTATGTATTGCACCCTCCTTGATCATCTGTCTCTAATTTTGGAAAGTTGGAAACATATGAGAGGCTAAGTCAGAATTAGGCTGGAAACTTAGGATGCAAATTAAGTTGATATTCATACTAGTGAACAACCCAGTCGACTGGAGGGTTATATGTATACATGTAAACTACCTTGTATTTTTTACTGTCTAGTTTAAAGAAAAGGGGAGGGAGGAAATACAAGGGGTCAATAGAAGCAACAACAAGGGAGTAAGGTATATGGTAATCCTTTGAGACACCTACTATGAAAGCAGAATCATAGAACTATGGGTCATGAAAAGGAATCACAGAAAGGGTGGAGGGAGGATTGCTCTTAATAATTGTGACCAGAAAATCCCTGGAATGGTAGGGGCAGTCACATGACTGAGTTAGGTCAGATCGAGGGGCATGGACCATAACAAGAGGCCAAAGTAACCTCAAGAACCTCCACATGTGTGATAACCAGCATATCACAAAATATATGGTTAAGTTTAATCAACTTGCCATTGTCAAGCTTCGGGTACTGACGGACTTCGGTACTTCCGAGGGGTCGGTGTCAGGCTCTGGGAATGCCAAAAGGTCAGACGGGTAATGGCCAAGTCCTGCAGGCTAGAAGTAGTGGCGTAGCTTCAACGTGCTCATGCGTTGCGCCCTACTTCCCATGCGTGCCACTAATTTGGGACAGAGGGATACCTGGGAGAGTGCCGAGAGTGTCGGCCCAGGTAAAGGACTTGGGACAGGAGAAGAGAGGACAAGAAGGCGTAAACCTAGTTAATTTCCAGAACGAAGAACCATCTACATACATTGGCTACTTATATAGGCTAATAAGTGAGATGTGGAACAGAGTGGCACAAGGAATGGAGATGTAAAAGGCAACAAATTCCCACAGTGATGTGTTCTTTCAACTGGGCCAAAAGGCCACTATGCCAGGTTATCTGGCATTAGTCTGTGGGCACTATTTAAACAGCAATTTGTTACATGTATTCACCAACCATTGCAATGGTATGTAACAGGAGAACAATAAGGTGTGAAGAATCATGTGGAAGTATTGTCCACAATGATCAAGAATAGAACAAGGAATGTAGGTGAGAATAGAACAATGAAATGTGATCGAGAACAAAAGAGTGAGTGAAAATAGAACAATAGAGAGTGGCTGAACATAAAACAATAGGGCCACTGCCGAGTGACAACAAAGAGTGAATGTCCCAAGGGTAAACAGGCAAGGGGAAGGAAGGGGAATGAAGGAATGACAAAGGATAGAGGGGACAGGATGAGGAAAGTGAACCAAACGATGAGCCAAATGTACCGGACCGAGACCATGTACTGGCGAGGGATGACTTGTCACTGGTGTGTGGGACTAAAAGGCAAGGGTTGTTCGGTCGGTACTACTGAGTGAACCGGAGCTTGGTATTGGGGGCTTGACAGTCGGGCAGACAATGGCCAAGTCCTACAGGCCAAGAGTATTGGCGTTGGCTTCAACATACTCATGCGTTGCACCCTACTTGCCGTGTGTGCCACCGATTTGCAACAGACAGATACTCGGGAGGATGCTGGTGATGCCGGCCTGAGTTGAGGACTTAATAGAGGGGAAGAAGGTAGAAGGGCCTAAGCCTAGTCAATACCCAGAATAAGGAAATATGTACATGCATGTCCTACTTATATAGGTTAAGAAGTGACATGTGGAATAAGGAATGTGGAACAATAAGGTATGCAGAGCATGTGGTTATTGTCCATAACGAGTAAAATTAGAATGAAGGAATGTAAAATGGGGATAGAACAATAAAGGATAGGATAATAGATATGTGGTCAAGGATAGGACAATAGGAAGTGCCCAACTATAAAACAAGGGCTGTGACCGAGGATAGAACAAGGACAGTGTAAGGGCAACCCTCTTACAGCCCCGAGGTATATCTCGGAGGCGAGCTAAGCAGGGGGAATCCGAAGGTTAATTATAACTACTACCTAAATACATGTGGGGTCCTCACCTAAGCAGGGGGAATCCGAAGAGGAAAGTCTAAGGATTCCCGCTGCTGGTGAGCCTCTTTTATACCCTTATGTAAGTGGTCTGTGCACTAGCTTACAAATCAACATATCGGAGTCTGTAGAGCCAACTCCCTAGTACTAAGTCCGAGGCTTGGACACTCACTCCAGGTTCTAGTTACCCTGCTAAGGTCATTCCTATCTCTCGCTCGGTGGTCCCTTGGACTTGGATCTCCTAGCCTCGGAGTTGGTAGGAGTCCGAGTTAGGACCTCAGAGTTAGGAAGAGTCCGAGATAGGACCTTGGAGTTGGGGAGAGTCCGAGTTAGGACCTTGGAGTTGGTGGGAGTCTGAGTTAGGACCTCGGAGTTGGTGGGAGTCCGAGTCAGGACCTCAGAGTTGGAGGAGTCCGAGTCAGGACCTTGGATTTGGGGAGAGTCCGAGATAGGACCTCAGATTTCGGGAGAGTCCGAGATAGGACCTCGGACTTGTTTCAGGCTTCGGAGAGGGTCGTCCCCTGACATCACCCCCTCTCTATGGTGCAGCATCCTCGATGCACTGGAGAAAGAAAAAAAAAATGATCCCCCTGCAGAGCATCTGGCCCAAGCCTGAGTCATTGCTGAGAGGCCCACAGGTCCTCACTAGGTGCAGGTCATCCTCTGGGTTGGATTAGAGTCCGATCCTGTGACTACGTCTTGGTCTGCACCTAGGTCATCACCGAGGGTAGTAACCTCAGGCTTGGTCTTCAGAGCTCCACATCGGTATCAAGGTCCTAGGCTTGTGAGCTTACAGCTGCTCAGCTAGTCTTCTCAGGCTTCACAGCTGTACCAGGACCTCTAGGCCTTCACCCCCTCTCTAACATATGTCGCCCTCGACGTATTCTCCAAAAAAAAGGCGTACTCCTTGGGATGTCACTACCCCCTCTCTAGGGTTCCGCTACCCCCTCTCTAGCATTTCACTACCCCCTCTCTAGGATGTAGCCATTCCATATGGGAGGAATAGCAGCGTAGGTGTACAGGAGATAGAGATAGGGCAGATCAAAAGGTGCAAGGGTGCGAGGAGGCAGGTGTGTGGGAATCCGGAGAGCGGATCATCCAGGATTTGGAAGGCAGGACGTGCAGAATCCAAGGAGCGGAAATGATGTGGGCGCGAACATGGGAGCGTGGGTGTGGAGAGAATGCAGATGCATGAAATGGACAGGTGGAAAACCAGGAGGCAGACACGCAAGGATGTGAACAGACATTGTCCGGAGCGAGCGGCATTGGTCAGAGGGATGATGACAGGTGTGTGAGCATGAGCGCGGAAATCAAACTGCGCGGCGAGCGTGGCTTCCTGGTACATTCCCGGAACTAGCAGCGACGGTAGGGGGCGGTCACGGAGGCAGACAGCACTCGGATGTGTAGGGACACGAGCGGACGAGCGACAAAGTCATGCGCACGGAAATGTGGGGCAGACGTACCCAGTATCAGGAGTGGATGGCCAGGATACGGGTGTCGGACGCACAGGGACGTAGCGTCGACAAACTGTGTAAGAGGCGGTGACCGTGACGGGCGAACGATGGTGGATCAAGCGTCGTAGCTTCCAGAGGCATTCCTGGAACTGACAGCGCCGGTAGGGAGCGATGTTGGGGCGTCGCGTCAGGGCTACTGGGCGACACCTATGCGCTGTCAGGGAGAACGGGGTCTCCTCAGCCAGTCCGGTTGCTGGGGACCGCAAGCCACAGGCGGGTATGCTGGCACCGGCACGAGGGTGACCATCGAGGGCTTTGTGGGGCTGCATCACATATGCCCATATGGCGCGTCACAGAGATCCGGGGATGTGGCATGTGTGATGGTGACGCGGCTAGCGGGCCGTGCATTGGGTCGCGCGTCGCTTGAGTGTAGGTGGCACATTGGACACCGGAATCGAGTGGGAGGATGTGCGTGCGCATAATGCAAGCGCGAGCGCGGGTCTAGCCGAGTGGAAAGCACGTCTTTCATGACCCCCTAGGCTGCAGCAAGTCAGGGCATTCGCGTCAAATATGAGGGATTGCGCTCAGTACGCGTTGTGGTGGTTGTAGCTTGTTGATGTACATCCGAGCAGCAGGCGGATCGCGTAGCCAGTCGACGACGGTATTAGGCGGACACGGGCGGGTAACGTCGCTCAGCTAGTGTGGCCAGGTCGGTTGTGCTTGCGGGAGCTGTTGGACGAGAGCGATGGCGATGGGGATTGATCGTGGGGTCATTCGAAGGCAGGCATCCGGAGCTGACGGTTTTGCATAAACTGGGAAGGTCTCCTTTTCTGCCTTCTTCTTAGCTCAGCCCTGTCGTTGCTCATTCTCCTTGCTCCGGCGGTCGAACAGGGCTCATGCCTGGTATGCGCGACGAGCGCAGCTTATGCGACCTCTTGGGGCGGTCCTGGAACTGGCGGTGGCAGCGAGGGACGACCGTGGGCTACAGTCAGGTGTGCGGGCATCGGCACATGGGCGTCACAGGGTCGCATCATGTGTCTGAGCATTTGTGGTGGGACTAGTCTTAGGGGATGCTGTTGGGGATGATGATAGTCGTGCAATTGAGGGCGAGACTCGAGGTGCCACATGGGTGTCAACGTCGAACGATGGCGATGGGTAAGGATTGCGGGGTCGTGGTGCATAGAGCAGATTCCCAACCTGAAGAGTCCGTGTCACTGTCATGCCATTTGGGCGCCGCGGTCTTGCATCCATTACTGCGATGATGCGTGCAGCAGAACGGAGGGCACATGTTGTGTCTGCATGGCCTGCAGCCATGGTTGATGACGGCGGGTCTCGCATGCCAATGATCGATGGCAAGGTGGATGTCCGTGTTTGCGGTGAACGCTCTCATGCAATGATGAGCGGCAGCGTGGAATGACCGCATTGGAGGGGCGGCAGGGAGTCTTAGGAGTGACACCGAGGCTCGAGGAATTGCATTGAACAGACTCGCAGGTGTCGTTGTCGCGGAATCTGGGCAGTACGCTCATCCTCTGGTACAGGGCACTTTTCCTGAGCTAGGCCCAGCATCCTGGTGTCCTGACGTGTACATCCTCAAGCAGACTATGTGCGGGCTTGCTGCAACTCGACAGTAGCCCCAGGACTCTGGGTCTGTCCGGCATTGGCATTGCGGGTGGTAAGCGGTGTTGTTGCGCATGTCCATAGCGCACGTAGTGAAGGCTGGCCCATCTGAGGATGAGCAGAGGAAGGTGGCATCAGCTGTGTGAACATTGTCGGTGCGTAAAGGCCAGTGCGGTGCGAATTCGAAGGGGGATGACATTGCCAGGGGACTGGACTTGTCGCAGACAAGCAAACTAGAAGGGGGGTGGGCTCTCTAGGAGCAGATGCACGTCTCCAGAGACGTGCAGGGTTGTCACCGCTAGCCTAAGGTGGGTTGGAAGGCGGATGCAGTGGTGATGGTGGGGGTATACTCGGCGAGCGTGTCACGTAGCACGTCACGCACATCAGCGGTGTCGCCGAGGTGTCTGAGGTATGGAGCCTACAATGTGCAGCTAGGATGGAGAACCGGGGTGTTCACTTGGTTGAGCACCGGCCGGTTGTTGTTCATGTTATCCGCATGGCAGCAGCTGTAGGGTTCCGTGGGGGGCTTCCGGCCAAGGACGGGGAGTCGCGGAATGAAGAGTCATGCTGTGGTGGAGAATCGGATGAGAGGAAGCACGTAGGTGGTCGGGTTTGAGAACGCGGGTGTGTGCGGATGTCAGCGCGGTAGAGGATATGCTTGCAGGGTATGGCCTGCATCGGTGTGAGCGACACGGCCCCTGCTGCCTACGCGATGTCTGGAGGGCTTGTCCAGGCCTATCGAGCAATCCTCCAAGGTGTACCGTGCACTCGGTGCAGCATAGGGGGGATTTCTGGGACCTGCTTGGGGGTCTCCAGGGGGTGCTTCATGTCTCCTAAGACGTGGAGAATCGTCACTCGGCATCCGCACAGGTTGCAAGTGCGGATCGGCGATGGTGGTGGGTATCGTCAGCAGCGAGCGCATGATGTGGCGCCTCACAGGCCATGTCAGCGGTGTCGCCAGTTAGGGCTGCAAGTCTTATAGCCTGAGGAAGGAATTTGGTGTGATAGAGTCGCGCGGCAGTGGGGAATTGAGTGAGGGTGAGGCACGAAGGGAGTCGGTTTGGAGAGTGCGGGTATGAGGTGGGTCATACGGGTCATAGAGTAGCGTGGGGGGGGTTGTTCGGCTCGTAGGTACGCTGGGTAGTCGGAATAGAAGAATGCGAGTTTTAGAAAGTGTTAGGGGGTGTTGAGGGTTTATAGCATCACCTTGGCCTTCAGAGGGCGGTGCGCTCTACTGACTATGCGGCGGTTTACAGTGTCGCCCAAAGCGGTCCACTAAGGCTCCATTTCCTCTGTCATTCCTGTGCTAGCACCATTCCCTCTATTAGGTACAAGTGCGCTGTCAGGAACAGGACAGATTCGTCTGGAGTGTGAGGAGGGAGGGTGCCGGCCGTCATAATCTCTCTGCGAGGACATTACTCGCTGGGTCAAAGTGCACGGCCGGCCCCTCAGTCCTTATTGGGTGAGACTTTCCTGCTGTAAGGGCAACCCTCTTACAGCCCCGAGGTATGTCTCGGAGGCGAACTAAGCAGGGGGAATCCAAAGGTGTTTAATTGTTTTACTACTGCCTAAGTACATATGGAGTCCTCACCTAAGCAGGGGGAATCCAAAGAGGAAAGTCTAAGGATCCCGCTGCTGGTGAGCCCCTTTTATACCCTTATGTAAGTGGTCTGTGCACTAGCTTACAAATCAAAATATTGGAGTCTGTAGAGCCAACTCCCTGGTACTAAGTCCGAGGCTTGGACACTCACTCCGGGTTCTAGTTACCCTGCTAAGGTCATTCCTATCTCTCGCTCAGTGGTCCCTTAGACTTGGATCTCCTAGCCTCGGAGTTGGTGGGAGTCTGAGTTAGGACCTCAGAGTTGGGAAGAGTCCGAGATAGGACCTCGGAGTTGGGGAGAGTCCGAGTTAGGACCTCGGAGTTGGTGGGAGTCTGAGTTAGGACCTCGGAGTTGGTGGGAGTCCGAGTCAGGACCTCAGAGTTGGAGGAGTCCGAGTCAGGACCTTGGATTTGGGGAGAGTCCGAGATAGGACCTCGGAGTTTGGGAGAGTCCAAGATAGGACCTTGGACTTGTTTCAGGCTTCGGAGAGGGTCATCTCCTGACAGACAGGAAGTCCCGAGGTGAGATGGATCGAGGATTAATGGGTGGTTATGATAGGGTTAATAGGTAATGAGGGGCCAAGAGTAGGCGTGGGATGGGAGTGAGGAATGCGACCAGTATGTGTGCCAAGCCAAAACCAATGCATCGAGTGACTTGTATATGGCTACTAACAGAGTGTCTGGTTGGTACTGCTGAGTTACCGGATCCTCGGTACATGTACTTGACAGCCATCCACATCTAATAGGGCAACTCTGCACTCTACTACCAGTTCTACAATGGGATCCCAAGCAGGATCAAGGATAAGATTGCCTGAGTAGGAAAGTCACACTTTCTGCTCCAACTTCAACTCCTGTCCCAATCCATCAATGCCCATTACTAGGAATGACAATCTGAAGTAGCTAGGGAGTCCACCTCTTCTAGAACCCCTGACTGCCCAAATGATAATGGCAAGTCCCCTGCATATCTAAATCCTGCCACTAACCCTGGTAATAAAATGGCCAACATGGGCCATCTCCCAAATCCATTCAGAGGTAACAAAAACACCTTAGACCTATCATCTAAACTTGGTAAGGATGGAAAACCTATGCCATAGAAATGGCAACACCGATCTAAACAAAACTTCTGTCTCTCTGAGGGCTGTGTTGAATCCAATGATGTACTAATAGAGCTGAGACTCAATTTATCTGCTCTTTCTAGACTGAACTCCCTGACTATCTGCCTGACATTTCAATCACTGCCTAACCACTACCTGGACACACTCATTGAATTAGGATGGTCACACTGCTTCATCAACTCTACAATAGTTTCCAAAAAACAACCTCTAACCCTATGACATTACACCAATTCCACTGCATCTTTTTGATAGCTCCTCTAACTCAATAAATCATAAAGCCATTGAACTTCTGATCTGCTCCCCAAAAGGGGAGCAATACTCTATAACAATTTTCATAACTCCATTAGATTCAAGTTTCTCAGCAGTCCTTAGATACAACTTGCTCACCTGCTACAATTTGTTAATTGACTGTGCATTGAGTAGTATTTTATTTGGATCTCCATCCTCAACTGATTCTTTGGTACCATCCAAGCCCACTAGGGCATGGCACAGGTCATCCATGGGTCAAATGTGGGTAACCCACACCCAATCCATAGAGAATATGAACCTGTCAACCCATAGATGGATGGTTGTCAGGTGTGCACCACATGCACACACATACAGAGTGCATGCATGTGTAGCACATTTGTGTTATATGTACATATACACATGCACATACAGCTCATTGATGTTATATGCATGCACATGCAGTGAGTGCACATATAGTACATCTATGTTATGCTTGCATGCTTGCAGCATGTGCACATATGATATGTTCATGTCATATATATCTGCATGCATGTCATATATATGTATGTGCATGTCATATGTGCATGTGTGACACCATAGGTTGGGCCCAGGTTGTAGGTGCTCTCAGCTTG
>QLPI01002515.1:0-22645 GCA_003314275.1 Chroogomphus rutilus | reverse complement strand
CGGAAATCCTAGCACCAAAAGCTCAGAAAATTGCACAAGCGGTCGAGATCAGTGTGACCCACCTCAATGATCTTGACCAATGTCGATTCGAGTGCTGATATCGTTTATCTGGCTCTTATTGCATTGATGATCGAGGTGGCACGCACTGACTGAGGCAACGCTCAGTGCTTGCTTTCGTAGCAAAGACATCGAGTTTTCCTTCAACTTGGAAATCCTAGCAGAGGCTCTACATCATCAGGCTGTTGCCTAAACTTCAGACTTGACCACTTTGATTATGACCTGACGGCTACCAAACGCTTGGAAAATTGCACAAGCTGTCGAGATCACTGTGACCCTCAATGATCTTGACCAATGTTGATTCGAGTGCTGATATCATTGATCTGGCTTCTATCGCATCCATGATCGAGGTAGCATGCACTGATCGAGACAACGCTCTGTGCTTGCTATCGTAGCAAACACACAGAGTCTTCTCCGTTCCTTTGGTCAACTGCGTTTATCTGGGAAATCCTATCGTAGGCTCCAAAGCATCAGGCTACTGATTATATTCTGACCTGACCACTATGTTTATGATCTGACGGCCAGCAAAAGCTCGGAAAATTGCACAAGCTGTCGAGAGCAGTGTGACTCTTCAATGAGTCGATTCGAGTGCTGATATTATTTATCTGACTCCTATCGAATTCATGATCGAGGTGGCAGGAACTGATTGAGACACCCTCCGTGCGTGCCATCATCGCGAAGAGAAACTAAGTTCTCTTATCGCTTTCCTTCGACTCCATGGACCTCAAAAGCTTTAGTCGAGTCCCTAAGCAGCTTTGGAACCATCGACACACTGCCAATCCCTCAGACAAGAACCACATGATTATGATCTGGTTAACAGCTCTTGAACCGGCATGCTGTCGAGACTGGTGCGACAGTGACCTTGGGGATTGTCGATTTAAGTGTTGACATCCTATCCATGATCGAGGTGACACAAATTGATCGAAACGACCGTCCCGCCTGTCGTTGTGGTCAAGATAAACGGAGTCTTCTCTTGTTAATTTGTGTCAACTCTGTGAGCCACAAATTATTCCAGTGGAGGATTGGAGCATCAGACCACCACCTATCCCTCAGACTTTGAATCACCTCCATGCCGGTCCAGACGAGCAAACAGCTGTTCGCAAACGGGCACGTTGTCCAGATCGGAGGCTCAACGATCTTGAACAATGTGAATTAAGAACTGATGGCAGATATCTGGCTCCTAACGTATTCGCGATCATGATGGCACGAGCTGATTGGGGTGAAGCTCCTTGCTTGTCATTGTAGCAACGATAACCCCTAGCCGTCGACTCCGTGTACCTCAAAGGAATGTTGTAGGTTTCTCATGCATCTCTGGAACCACCAGGCCATCGCCCACCCCTCAAAAGGAAGCCAGCCCCTCGACTCTGACCATAGGTCTACCAACCAGCAGTAAAGCGCATAAGCCCATCGAAATTGATGTGACACCTGTCGATCCACATGAAGGTCGATTGAATGTCAATGTGTGATATAATATCACATCCCTGATCAGGCGGCTTCCTCGCTACGGCGATATTCCTCCAGTGGATCGAACTCGTTTCAAATCCTATTTTCAAGAATGGCCGATGGAATGATAGTACGTTTACGAGAACAATGTAGCTGGAAACTCCGTAAACACTTGAAAATATCCTCGAGTTGAGGGAGAAACATACTCTAGACCTGAGTGGCTGCCTTCTAGAACCCTCCCAGGGTCCAACCGTCAACAAGTGGAGAGAGGTATAACCCGCGTCTCAGGACACTGAAGCTATCATTACTTCGGTTGAAAGCGATTGAACAGTGGGCTGAAAACTACGGTGGAATCAGAACTGCGGTAGAATGAGAACTGCGACATTGAAGAACTCACGTCTTTCAGGGTCGAGGAACATGATATTCAAACATGGTTACCAGTGATCGAAGCATTCCTTAATTTTATTTCAAGACCTAGGGGCAATTCCAAACTTCACTTGAATGCTCCACGGGGGATAGGAGGCCTGAAAAAACAAACGACAGGGAACCAATACGACAATGATGGACAAGGGATCATCTAATGCGGTCTCCTGATGGTCTTGGTATTCCTTAGCTCTGCGAAGACTCTGGGGCCGTTTCCCAGAAACGTTCGATCAGGATGTTGGGTCGCGGGGATTGCGGGTTGGGGAAAACCGACAACAAAACAACAATAGATGGTGGAGGAGGGAATACGCTCTTATAACCTCGTTCCCTAGTGGTATAGGTGTCCATTGACTCCTCCAGAAAGCCTGGGGGGTATTTCTTGGGAACTCCCTTTTAAAATATCTTGACGTGAATTGCTAGACCACCAAAGGGCCAGGGAAGCAGCTCTAAACTCTGGCAGCACGTCTACGTTTTTGTCCTGACACAATTTACCCATGTACATCGTAAGATTGTTATAAAATCTATTATAAAGAGAATACACACCTCAGTCGCCTTGGCGGGACCAACCTTGCCTTCGACGAGGACACGCGCCCTGGCGTTGCTTGATAGGGAGCACTCCTGCGAAGTGGTTCCCCCCCTCAGTCCTATAATTGATGGTATATGTGAAAAGAAGACAGATATGAAGTTGCCAAAGTTCAAACTTAAACGCAGTATGTTTACGCTGGTTCCGGCGCTTACATGATCAAAATACCTTTCTCCCCTCATTCTCCGCTCCCCTACCATTAACATACATAGGTGACCTGCACATGAGGTGTGAACACTATTAACGATCACAGACATGTAGCTAACTTTTCCCCTGTTCATATTGCCACAGTACTACCAGGTAATGCCATATCAACACCCTCACGGGTTGAAGGTTGTATGAAGTATCCATGGTCAAAAAGAATCTATGCATAGCTGGTCAACATATCCCATGACTTTGGCACATTAAAATATTATCAAAAGACTCCACCCCTTCCTCGGGGATTAGTATTCCACTCCCAGACGAGGGACAGGGGTGTGAGTGGGAGGCATATAGTGAGGAGTTGTTTTCCAGCATAAATCTCTCTCTCTGACAATTACTTTGGAGGATAGATCTACGAGCTTGTTCCCCAACAGCGTCGCGATATCTCGTCGGGTTCATAGTACCTTGGCATGGAGAGTGCTCGAACTCCTGCCAGTCAGACACAAGTCCCTCGAGCCCCCAAGTCTGCTTCAAGCATCAGGTTCAGCAGTTTAGTCGCGTACTGTCTTGGTACCCGAGGTGCGTTCAATATCCTGGTTTGAAACGCAGGCAGCATGAAGCTAACCATTGCCTAGTCTTTTCATGGAGTTGTTGTTTTCCGGCATATATCTATCTCTCTGACAATTACTCTGGAGGATAGATCTACGAGCTTGTCCCCCATGGCATAATTCTTTTCTTGACTTGTTCAACAGCGTCGCGATATCTCGTCGGGTTCATAGTACCTTGGCATGAAGAGTGCTCGAACTCCTGCCAGTCAGACACAAGTCCTTCGAGCTCCCAAGTCTGCTTCAAGCATCAGGTTCAGCAGTTTAGTCGCGATCTGTCTTGGTACCCGAGGTGCGTTCAATATCCTGGTTTGAAACGCAGGCAGCATGAAGCTAACCATTGCCTAGTCTTTTCATGGAGTTGTTGTTTTCCAGCATATATCTATCTCTCTAACAATTACTCTGGAGGATAGATCTACAAGCTTGTTCCCCATGGCATAATTCTTTTCTTGACTTCTTCAACAGCGTCGCGATATCTCGTCAGGTTCATGGTACCTTGGCATGAAAGAGTGCTCGAACTCCTGCCAGTCAGACACACAAGTCCCCCGAGCTCTCAAGTCTGCTTCAAGCATCAGGTTCAGCAGTCTACTCGCAAACTGTCTTGGTACGCGAGATGCGTTCAAGATCCTGGTTTGAAACGCAGGCAGCATGAAGCTAACCACTGCCTAGTCTTTTCATGGATAAATAAATAGAAACATAGCATTATTCCATCTGTCACATATCAAAATATCAAAACATTTGCCCAGTTGCCCTATTAATTATGGCCCCCTTTTATATCATCTATATCATACTATATTCAATGTCAGCATGGAGTGATTTGCCGTCAGGACAAGGAAGGACGCACCTGAACGTGCAGTGTATACGGCCAGGGTGTCGACTGCCCCTTGGTATCAATGTAAAGCTTTTGACGAGTACCATGCACTTCTTCAGTGAAACTGGATAACAACGTTATTTACACATCACTAGTGACAGAAGCAATCCCTTACCGAGTCAACTTCCCAGACTCACCAGGCGCACGTCTTAGGTTCTTCATGCCAAACACTGCGCGGAGGGCATGCGCCATCGTCTTGTTCGAGAATCCCAGATCCAACGACCTGAAATCAGATTAGAATGCTTCGCTGTGTCTTCACACAAAAGTACCACTTACGAGTGAGCTCCCGGTATGTTGGACAACTCGCACGGGGGTCGCCTTGGATTCACAACCAAGGGATCAGGACCTACATGATGTTCCTGAGTCATGCAGTTAGAATAATGGGAAAGAGTGATGAAAGCCAGAGCTTACATCCACAAGACTTTCGGCCAAGTTCACGAACACCCTTTCGTCTTTTTTAAATTGGGTCGTCTGGATCTCAGTATTCGCATCGACATTTCTGAGTACACCAGCAATCTGTTTCAATCATCATCAGCCTTTCGAACCCGGGGACCTGAAAGGAACTCACGGGAGGATCGAGGCCTGGGCAAATCATCAGTATGAATTAGTTTTATAGAGAACGAATTGTACACACGTAATGCCTCTCGCACATATCCTATCAGCAAGCTCTCTGTATCCTCGGTGACAGGACGTCCAGCTAGTTCAACGATCACATTTTTATCATTCCTGCGTGAGGGGTCGAGATAGAAGTTGACGACGTGGGTCATGGCTATGTAGGAGAATGTTAGAAAATGATGTATTGCTACAACTAACTTCATACCATGAGCCCAGTTCGCAACAGAGTTAATCGCAAGGCCGAAGAAGTTGCAAACAAGGTCCCTTTTTTCCTCATCGTCCAACCCAAAGGCTCCGGTCTTGAGCATCTTGTGAAGAGCATCTTCATTTTCTTGCCCATAGGTCTTCTGACCAGCAAGACTACCAACGACCGCTGTAAAGTAAGGGAGCTATGATTCTACCGTCAGGCAGCGGCGATAGGACGGGACTGATCGGTACCCACGACAGACGTGGCCTCGCTCACTCTTGCATTTATATCAGCCAGGAGGTGTTTGGCTGCCTTATGAGAATGAAGATCCAGGAACCATGCATTAACAGGTTCATTGTTCAAATAGATGTATCTAGATTCACGGCCTAGCGTAAGCATTAGGGAAAGATAGTGCAGTAGATACATCTCACGTGAATAAGACTGCCAGGTAACCGTAAAGTTCTTGCTCTGAATACTTGCCATTTGGGTTGTCCTTGGTTCTCAGTGGTAAAGCCACCTGTGATATGAATTAATACTTGCATAAGATTTACGACATCTGGTCCATGATACATACAACACGCGTGGAGACCCAGTATAAGGGTACAATATTGATGACCTCGCGAACGATGTCGACAGTTCTCGTCGTCCCTTTCACGGGACCGTACGCCTTGTCCACGATGAGCTCCCTGGTCATTTCGTAATAGTACTGCGCATGCTCGGAGGTGGCTATGTTGTTGAAAAGCACATCCCGTATCTAACAAATAATTTAATCATCAAGTTAGCTGACCATCCTCTAAACCACACATACCTTAGCAAGCGTCCGCTTGTGCCTCGTGTCACCAACATAAAACCCTTGACCTTGACCTTTGGTGAGACTAGCTGCGAACTTCGCATATTGTGCAGAGAACCTGGTCGTATCTGTGACGATCCTCTGTACAGTTTCGTAGCCCTCGACGGGAGTAATCGCAGGCACACTGTCCGGATCGGACCAAACATACATGTCCGCCATACCCGGGTCATTCTTCATGTTCTCGCGCGTGCGGCTCGGAACAATGAAGGGGAAATGAGCAAAGATAGATTTGGGGGTGTAGTGTTTTGGGAGGGCGCGGAAAAGGAGCTTCGTCAGCATGCCACCTAAGGATCCATTGTCGTCCGTCGTCTCTACGTCCTGGAAACCCCATGAGGTGAGGTTGTATGCTAAGAAGGAGATCAGGAGTGGAAATAAGAAGATAAGGGTGAACGTACGGGTGTATTCAATGGTCAAGAACCTGTCACCTCGGATAAGGGCAATAGCATCGGCCAGAATCGACCGGGACATGGTGTAGCCTGAACAAAGTCCCGACCCTGGGATCGATGGCCTAGGCTCTTCAGCTTGCATACCAGCCTGGTCCAAGGGTCAAAATACTGCGGCGGTCATCAAGAGATCACCTACATATAACTCCAAGTTGTCAATGTGATTGTACAACTGCTGTGCCGCGACCTGGAAGTCAGGCGTAAGCAGAAGAACAGCTCACCATACCATAAAATTACTACACTTACACTGATTTCACGGTTGGAATTCCACTCCTCGAAACTCGAGTAGGCTGGAGTATTTATATCGTCAAGATCACTCCGGTGAGTGGTAATAACAGCGTGCACGCACGCTTCAAGCCTAGGAATGACCTGAACTCATTCAGCGAGCATACACCCCAGGCCCGTGCCTGCTTTATGCCCATGATTTCAATGACCTTGAATGCAGCGGGGATTCCACGTGCTCGGAATGCATTCGCAGAGTCGGCGGTCGCATGTTGGAGAATGCGAGCAAGATCTTCATCATCAAAGCGTCCAGTGTGTTCGTCACGTTTCAAACTACGAAAGCACACGCACTTCATTGAGTCTTGAACAGAACACGCTGGTGCAGGAGGACGTACCGGTTAAATGTCCACTTCCTGACATCTTTACCTTGGGAGTATAAATCTCTCCCAACAGCTTCGCCAAATTCTTGTGGTGTGACCTACATGATATGCACAGTGAGTAAGATTCATTGAGTTGTTCTGGAAATACCGCACCTCGTCAGTTGTCTTGTTTGGGAATAACCTCTTCCATAAGTCATCAAGCCATTTCTCCTCTTTAGTCGAGGTAGTTGCGTGCCACTAATAGGGTGAGAGTCAGAAGAGGAAATACAAATGACAGGTAAAGCGCTAACTCGATACAGCAAGTTGAATTCTACAGAACAGACGTTACCCTCGCCCCGTGGAGTGATCTCGTGGTGAGAGTCGCGAATAGGCTACGATAAATGAATCGCATCTACATAGGCGGTTGAGGAAAGTTGAATATTTACTGACGTCAAGCGGTCTGAGATGCCAAGGAGTCAAGTCGGGGATCATGCGCAAAATACATCCTACATAGTCACGCATGATCACCTACATTAAAATTATATTAAGTCGATAAGCATTCAGTATATTCAGCAGATGACACTATTTGCCTGCATGAATGCACCGCTGCAAGGAGAGAAAAGGCACACTTAATAACTTAAAATCACGCGCGAAGAGCCATGAGACGCACCAATTGACGAGCCTCGCCCTGTTGAAGATCTCATCATCTTGAGCCGTCTTGTCGTTGCCAGTGGGAGGGGGATCAGAGTATGTTCCCCCTTCGTTGATATTGAGTATGCGAGTGGCGATGAACTGAAAGACGAGTAGATAAGGGTCAAGGTTCTATGCAAGAATGTGAAACACAGACGTTGTGATTGCGATTGAATACAATCAAGAGAGCAGCAACACAGGGAGGCATACCCAAGAGCCTGATGTCTGCAAAAACGTCATTCCAAAGTCGTCCCGTCCCGTCAAACCTGCGCACGGTTTTCTGCTGATCCTGATCTACGCCGTACAAAGGACTGAGGTCCAAGTAACTAGAAGTATCGTTAATGCTCCCATCTTGCCTGTTTGTGTAGAAAAGGGAATGGATAATGAGGTTCGCAAACGCAAAAAACAAGGAGGAGAACCCAGTCGGGTGTTCAACTTGTCTATCCCTTCTGAGAAGAGTATCGAACACCAAGCCAGGATCTGGAAGCGTCGAAATGGGAGCGACATGCGAGGATGGGACGGAACGTGCATAAGGCCTGTGAGCAGCGCCAAGTTCAGGCATCAAAGGGTTGTTGTTGCTGCCATCAGCCTCGCGGTATGCAAAGCCTTTGAGACCTAGAACGTTGGTTTTTGCGTCTATTTGAGGCATGGCAGGCCCAAGATGACCCAAGAAGGTACTTGGAGGGTGGGGCAAATCCTTGTAAACTGAGTGCAGCTCAGGCATGATTCAAATGCAAGATACAAGCGAATACATACGGAAATCAATCATGAAATGTTCCACTTGAGTGGCAAGACTGCACCCTGGGGGAAGACGCGACATGAAGACCAGGACTTCCTCCAACTAGAAGCGGGTTCAGCTTGAGGTTATGGAGAACGCGCAATTCAGTATAAGCATACCAGAAACTTGCGGTCATTAAGACCAATTCCATTCTGATTTTTGAGGGCATCCCACACAGCTACCTGTTGAACAATCGAGTGAGATGGGGTGGCTGGCTGCAATGGATTCCAGTAGCTACCAAAGTTCCAAAATTAACGGGACTTCCTCTTTTCAACTGTGACTCGAGAAAATGAATAAGTGACGTGCTCTTGTGCTCGCCGCTAGACAACGGCCGAGTGCTGTGGGAATATCCGAAGAGTGAGGATAAATCAAACGATGCTATACGCTTGACCAAGCTAGAGCCTTCCTCTTGGATCTCGGTATTGGAGGACATTTCGTCTCGACCCCGCCTGCTATAGGAAGCAATATTACAGCGAGAAACTCAAGATTGGGCAGATGAACGTACTCGTCGTTGCCTCTAGACATTCGCTAATGTGGTGGGAAGTATTGACAGAAGCACCGCGCCTGACTGTTGGACATCTTTTTGAGGCAATCAGTATCAATTGGCAGCTACCTGGGCGCTAAGCAGCGGCGTTACGGAGGATGGGTGCACCGATTTACCATCAACAAATTCAACAGCCGATCTCGCATATAGCACGCGCCACCAACATAGTGTTCAGTCTCAGTTGCGAGGTCACTGCCACAGCAAACGTCCAAAAAGGTACATGCATCAAAGGTATCAAATCACTCGGAGCGTGCACGTAGAAGAGTAAGACCCTTGAAGATCTGATGGACAAAAACATCCATTTTCGCCTATTGGATCAGGCCGGTCCAATTTTTGTTCAGATCCTTTCCTTAGGCTTGCCAGGAGCTGACATTCTGCCCAGACAACATCCAAAGGGGCGACTTCCTCACATTCTATCTGAATTCATATAATGTCTTGACAAATGGATCGACACCCTCACAATGACGTGGCAGAACTTTCTCATTGTCATTCATCTAGTGAAGAAACGTATGTGAATCTCTAAATGTAAACCACATCAAATATAACATATGGCATGTATTTCCAAGTATGACGATTGGATATATGGAAAATCTGAATACCACATCGCGCATGAGCAAGTAGTACTTGTAGAGCAACATAACCTCGGAATTCAAAGTATTCCCTTCTTGGAATTGTGGCAATAAGAGATACGGCTCAAGAAATATTGGATTCTTCAATGTGGCTAACCTGAGCGCTCAAGCTTAAATAACTATTCGGCAGAGTCGGTGTTTCTTCTCTTTCTCATAGTTAGGATCATAAGAATGAGCGAGCTAAAATAGCGTCAGGGATCGTGTCGTGGCCGCCATCCTGCTTTTGAGTAGCCTACCCGTTGTAGTCTAGCTCATGAATAAAAAGATTATGTGAAATGTGCATAAGGTCCATCACCGAGTTCAGGTTTGAAATAACAGACTATTTAGACAAGGGGAGGCACCTACAGCCTATGCGAGCAATGAGATCTGAGCAAGGGGGACAGGGCAGAGATATCCATGGCGTCATGAGGCCCAGACAAGAATCGGTTCAAGCAATGCCAAGTCTGTTGTGCCTGCCGAGAGAAGGCGGCGTCACAGGTGTCGTCACACCTGCCAACACCTCCACACCCGATGGAATACGAATGTATCATTCTAGGGTCAGGGAACGCGGCGTTATGTTCTGCCATCGCAGCTGTCGAAGCAGGCTGTGAAGCTGCCCGCGTACTCGTCATCGATAAAGCGCCTGAAGAATGGGCAGGAGGCAATAGCTACTTTACAGCTGGTGCATTCCGAACTGCCCATGGAGGACTCGCGGATCTTTTGTCAGTTGTGCAAGAGGTTGAAAAGGACCAAAGTCGACTGGATCGGATCGATATCGAGCCCTACACAGAAGAACAGTTTGCCGAGGATATTCTCAGGCTGGGGGACAGAAAGTCAAACATGAAACTTGTCGACGCTGTCATAGGGGATAGCAGAGGGATAATTTCATGGCTGAGTGGGAGTGTCGGTGTCAGATTCGCATTCCCTTCTCATCGGCAGGCCTATGAGGTGGGAGGTAGAATCAAGTTCTGGGGAGGACTCGCGTTGGCGGCACAAGATGGCGGAAAAGGCCTTATGCATGACCTGACGAAAAAAGCAAAGCAAATGGGAATACAATTCAGGTGGGCAACTACTGTTGTCAAGCTTGTGATAGAGGACGGCGAACGTGTGAGGGGAGTCATTGTCAAGGATAATCAACATATACCGAAACAAGAAACACTCACCACTAGAGCAGTGATCTTGGCTTGTGGCGGTTTTGAAGCTAACGAAGATATGAGAGTCAAATACTTGGGTCCAGGTTGGAACCATGCCCGAGTAGATAATCGCTCTAGATTACAAAATCGAAGTTTGACTGACAGTATGTCCAGGTGCGCGGCACACCTTATAACCAGGGTGATGGTTTCCAGCTAGTACTGGACCTACCCTCAAGTCTACGTCCGGAACCAGTCGGTGACTGGGCTGGATGTCATGCAACCTGCTGGGATTTTAACTCACCGAAAAATGGAGGCTCTCGTGATCTGACGAACGCATACACAAAGTCAGGATACCCACTCGGATTGATGTTGAATTCTCACGGACAACGCTATGTTGATGAGGGCGCAGATTATCGAAACTATACTTATGCCGTATATGGGAAGGCGACAATAGAGCAGCCAGACAGCTTCGCTTTTCAAGTGTGGGACCTGCAAGGAACCGCGATGTTGCGTATGGAAGAGTATAGCGAAAATGTGACCAAACGAATTGAAGCACCATCAATCGAACAACTTGCCCAGCTGCTTGAGAAAGAGGGGCTTAAAAATCCGACAGCATTTGTGGAGACCGTGAACGAATATAACGAGGCGGTCAAAGCGTTCGAAGCAGAATTCCCGGAAAGAAATTTTGATCCTGCAGTGAAGGATGGACTTGGAACTCAGTCATCATCAAACAAATTGTCAGTACCAAAGTCAAATTGGGCAAGGCCACTGGTGGAGCCTCCATTCGTCGCCGTAAAAATCACGTGCGGTATCACATTCACATTTGGTGGGTTACCAATTGACCCGGAGACCGCTGGCGTCTTGAAACCCGGTGGAAATGAGACGATCGACGGGCTCCTGTGTGCTGGGGAGATGGTTGGTGACCTATTCCGAGGAAATTATCCTGGCGGGAGTGGATTAACTTCTGGGGCTGTTTTCGGTCGACGAGCAGGGAAGGAAGTTGGGAGAATGGTCAAAGAGAGCCGAGCATGAAGGTGTTGATAATGCCCATGTCTGGACGCTTGGGAGGTGGTGTCCATGATGTTGTGAGATATGCCTCAGCATAAGCATCAGGCCCATGATTGATCCTTTCTACCCGTGTAGTTGTGGTAGTGCCATTGCACAGTTGAAAAAGCCAATCAGTACAGCGATAGTAAGTGTTGAGCTACAGCGACAAGACGATTCTGTATTAGAAAGATTTGAGGTGACAAACCCTCGGTGATACCTCATGATTGCCAAGGTATTCATGATCTACATACGACCATAGGCTTGACGCTAAAAAAAGAGCGATGGAGAGAATGCACGATTGAAGCTCAGCTCAATCACGTGACACATACGCGCTCCCTCTGTTCTTGTCCTACATTTACGTCTTCTCTTGCGGTCGCGGTTATGGCCTCTACTAAGACTTCCACATCTCATAAAACACATAAACCAAAGACACCCTCCTGCTCACGTCCTCCATTAACACCTTCGTTGACTGCTGGGCTCAATGCCTTGTCTCTTGGTAGTCCACCTGGAAAGCTGCGACGCACCCACATCCAAGATCTCACAGGAAACCCATTCCTTGCACGCCCGCCTTCGCCAGTCAAGCAAATAACTAATGGCTTTGCGGTAAATGCAGATCTACAGCGGCAGGCCAACTCAGGTGTTGTCCGGAGAGGTGGAATTGAGAGCCGGATGGACGTCGTCCGTCATGATTATTTCCCTCCAACACCGACCCACCAGTCTCCTAAAAGATGTAAATCCATGGGCAGACTTGGCACAGAGGACCGTTTCTTGCCTCGTGCGCGGGGTCTTGATGATAGCGATATCGCAGCTGCTCCTATGAAGCAGTTTCATCCAGATGGCTCACCTAGGCATGTCGCTAGGCTAGCTGAGGCAGCAGGTATCGATGTGACAAAGAGGATTTTGAAGTACCACGAACAACCTCCAATGCCCTCCTTGGACAAAGATTTGGGGCAACAACGTTTACAAGCACGTGCGCTTTATCAGCGTCCTGGTGCAATTGCGAATTCAATGCCCGTGGCTACGAACAAATCTCGTAAAATTCCTTCGCAACCAGAACGTGTGCTGGATGCCCCGGGGATGGTTGGTGCGTTATCCTGTCCTTGCTATATGCTTATCCCCTCACACACACCGTGATCCAGACGACTTCTATCTTAATCTTCTTTCTTGGTCCTGCACGAATATTGTAGCTGTGGCGCTTTCCGAAGCTACATACATCTGGCGTGCTGATACTGGGAGTGTCACGCAAATAGCTGAGGCACCTGAGGGATCCTACGTCTCGTCGGTTTCCTTTTCTAATGATGGAATGTTCCTTGCCATCGGTATGGGTACTGGGGAAGTTGAACTACGTGATATAGAGACGGGTTCGAAGTTGCGTACAATGGCAGGCCACCAAGGACAAATCGCTTGCATGTCTTGGAGCGGGCACATTGTAAGTTCGGGTTGTGGTGACGGGAGCATATGGAATCATGATGTAAGAGTTGCGAGGCACAAGGTTTGCGAACTGTTAGGTCATACTGGAGAAGTTTGTGGGTTGGAATGGCGCGCGGATGGAGAGTATATTGCCAGCGGTGGAAATGATAATGTGGTCAATGTCTGGGATGCACGAACGGGAGATGCTGGGAGTGAACATGACGGAGTGCCGACAATGACCAAAAGAACACATACTGCTGCTGTGAAGGTATGTTTTGAGCCATTTCTTCTGTTGTTCCATCACTGAATGTCCATAGGGACTCTCTTGGTGCCCGTGGCAACCTTCTCTGCTCGCCACTGGAGGCGGCACCTCAGATACAAGCCTCCATGTCTGGAACATCACCACAGGGGCTCGTATCCATTCGGTGAAGACGCCTTCGCAGATTACATCCGTCAAATTTGCGCCACACAAAAAGGAAATATTTACAACACATGGATTTCCAACTAACTCACTCATGATCCATGCATATCCCTCAATGGAGCGCGTAGCCGAAATCCGTGATGCTCATGATTCCCGAGTCCTATTTTCTCAGGTCAGTCCTCAAGGCGATGTTGTTTGTACGGGTGCTGGGGATGAAAATCTCAAATTCTGGAGGCTGTGGGAAGTTCCGAAAAGGAAAAAGGAGCAAAAAAATACTAGGACAATTACTGGAGAGAGTATATTACAGCTGCGGTAATTCAAGGAGTAGGATTGGGTGTGATTTGATATGTATAGCCTGTGCTGTGCGGTGTATAGCTAGCTATCTATCTATCTATCTGCTGCCGGGGCCAGACCCGATCAGCAGGGCGATGATGTCATGCCGAAACTAGTCTAGTATATGAGATGAGATGTCGTGACCCAGCACTGTCTACAATCACCACCATGTCTACATCCTTTGAAGCAGAGACAGCCCGTGTTTCACCTCAGTCGAAGCTTGGTGCGAATGAGACATCGCTCGTCTCGACGCAGCCACGATCATCCATGGCTATGACCACTAATCTCGAAGAGGTCGAGCAACAGAACAAGGCCATGAGGCTTCGAGGAGGATGCATTCCATGCCCAGTACGCCTTCAGTACTTTTCGATTCTATAACAGCTGTTGACTGGTAATGTCCGTTTTGTGTTCCAGGATGGAGGATGTTGCTTCATCATTCCTATCCCATGCTGCTGTTAATCCGCTACCCAGCATGCCGGGAGGGATGCTTGATGTCGATGCTATGCTCCACATGTCACTACAGCACCCTCAGATCAAGTTATGGTCATTTGTTCTCGTTTAAGATATGTCTACGTTCCCATCAATCATGACTTTTGGAATATTTTATGTATGGTATAACCTGTGGATAATTTCACTTGTACCGCTGCGAATCACAACCTTTTTTATCAAACAATGGTGGGAAAAACTTTCTCGCTCAGTTTGCTGTGGTTGTGCTGTGGTTGTGCTGTGGTTGTGCTGCGGTTGTGCTGCGGTTATGCAGTGCCCCGTTATCGGGATCATGAGCCGACAGATGGCGCTGCTTATCTGATCCCTCCCCGCAGAATACATTGTCAGACAATGACGATCTGTATGCAATGCACAGATAGGTTATCAGGACAATAAGAGTAATACTCTAAATGTTATAGCTAGGTGACCCACGATGACATTTTATCGGTTAAAGTGGCGCTTAGCGCCACCATGCACGTCTATTGCCTCTGAAGAAGCTGGTTCTGAATTACAGACAGCAATGCATATACCATATCCAACCGCTATGGCATTAAGAGTTATTAACTCATTGTCGTTAGGCAGTTGTGAAATTTGCGCACCGGTGTATCTACTTGGTGTTCTCTAGCTTTCCTGACCAACTCGCCCAGAACCGCTTCCACTTCCATTGGGCGTCCATACTCCACGTCATGCAACATGCTTGGACGATGAGTACTGTTGTGAGATTTATGTATTGCCGCGGTGCTCTCGATGGCATCATCCACCACGCTCGAGGGCAAGGCACATTCATCAAACCCCATCGCGCGACCAACGGCCAAAATCTCGAGCATCATGGCGCGGATCTGTGGTATGACTTGTCTCTCCACAGCAGCATCGCGGAAAAATGCAGGCAAAGGATAATGCGCTAATGTAGCAAATGTCCCAAACCCAGCGTTCCTTCAGACACAGCAGTCAGGAGTGGCATCCGCTGCCAGCTGTGTGATTTCTTTCACTCACCAGAAATTCTTCTTAAATTTAATCTTCTGGATTTCGTCAAAGACAGACACTGGACTGTTGCTGGATTCTAAAAGCTGAACAAACCCCTGCAGGATCGATGTTTCTTCGGGAGTGTTGGTCACGTCAGGAGAAAAGATTGGTCGGTACATTCCGATCGATAAACGTTCCTTCGCATACCAGTCATAAAAAGCACATTGAAATGATGTTTTTTGCTTGCTTACTGGGTGACTGTGATCCACTACATTGCCTTCGAGCACATTCGTGCCTATCCAAAGAGCTGTGCTAACAATACGAGGCTCTCCTCGGCCCAATTTCTTAATGGCATCATATAGATCCTTCTCGACCGAGAGACCATTTTGCAAAACGACAAACGTTGGCAAGGGATAAGAGACCTTATCTGAGAGGAGAGGCGCCAAGAGGGAAGAGGTTGGCATGACCTCTGGAAGAGCCTTTGTTGTGACGATAACATAAGAGTATGGTCTATCAGCAGCTTCGTTCACCGTCCTGAAAACTTGCATATACAAAATTGACGAGTGAGAATAGGATCGAACATAGAGAATTGATATACCAACGTCTATCAGGCTTCCACCCTTGTACGTCACCATACTTTCGAGACTTGATGTATATTCCATTGGCTTGCAAGGAAACATCGACATGAGTAAGGTGAACGTTTACCTCCGGAGTCCATTGTGTCGATTACCTTGTGTTGTTTCATAGTTTCCACGAGCTATGCAAGTTACATTCGCCTTCCCACCACGTTTGATGATGAACGAGTCTGCAAAGTAGAAGAATAAGAATATAAAGTATTAGGGATGTGGAACATGTATGTCATATCACTCACATATGGCGCCTACTGCACCAAACCCTACATATGAGTGACAGATTCAGTGTGCTTGCAGTGTATTTGTTCCTAATAATCCTTGCCTAATACTAGTACCTCCTTCTTACTTGACATTCGGAGGAACTATGCAATCGTAGCAATGAGGACGCAAGTGTGAGATCTTCTGAGCATATAGCCGGGTTACCGGGCAGTTAAATATATCACTTTGTAGCAATGGCCACTCTACACTAGACTGGACTCTTGTCGTGGCATATGAATACTGAAAATATGCATATATCCAATACAAGCGCTCCACAAGGTATGTAACCCGAAATACACGAATATCTTACGTCCTACATGGTCGACCTTTATATCAATTAGATCCCAATTCTCCTCTTCTTTCTTCGCTCCTCCTCCTCCACTGTTAGTAGTCTCGACCCCATCTCGCGTGGTCGTGTGGCCTTTTCTGCTTCTATAGCGCCATGCAAAGCCCAGATCTCCTCGGCGTCACCAAAGACTTCTCCTTGTGCGTCAGCCACCGATGGATCCCGATCAGTGATTTCATCTCCTTTGGTGCGTTCGACAAGCCGTGCGACTGCCCAGCGATCATAGCCCACCTTGCTCTGCTCCCACGGGCGTTTAGATGGGTCGTGAAATTGTGTCGAGGAGGGCTTAAGTGACGAAGGATCAGGTGGAATTGGGTCGGGTAGTGCATCGCAAAGTGCGATGATTGTTTCTCTAACAGTGGGGGAAACAGGCCGTGAAGGGAGAAAAGAAATGGATTCACAACGAGCGCGAGATCGGGCCAACTGCGCTCGAGAGACAGGGATTGCAGACTTTAACAGATGATTGAGACGTCTACGCTAATATATCAGAGGCATATGAGTTTAATTGAGAGGGAATTCTCCACCCCACTCACGTTTTGGAGCTGTTTGCGCAATTCTTCGATTTCATTCAATAAATCCGCTTCTTTCTGCGGGTCGTGGTGTAAGTTGAGGCCACTTTGATGTGGTAGGACAACAGGAATTTCCGGAGGGACTGTGAATATGTTGCGAAGTGTCCAAACTTCGAAGTAATCGAATGCTAGATCAACGTGTGATTCTAGGAGGGTTTGGAACGCGACAAGACCCTAATTGACACGTTTAAAACGCGAAAACCACAGAGTAGAACCAATTTACCTGCTCTATCTCCTTGGAGATATCCTCCTGATCTGTTTTATTGCGTTCTTTTCCGTCAGAATTTCGCTCAGATGCCCAACCCAGCATAAACGCTGAAACAAATTCCGTGCATTGGTAAATGGGTTCATTAGCCGCATTTATAATATCGTCTAGGAGAAGTTGCGGGTGAAACCCTAGGATTTCTGGTAGAAGAGTGGTGGAAGTAGGTTCTGAGAAAGTCATAAGGAGTGTGCACAAAATTACGTACGCAAACCTTAATTACTGATGACCAAAGTTCCCATCACTTTGTTCGAACTGTGCCATAGTATAGTCCAAAACTTTCAGAAAAAATGTCTGTGTTACTGCTCAATTTTAACATGTACACCGGAAACCACTTCAGAAGATTTGAACGCTAATTATTGTACTTGAGCGGAGGCATTGGTTTCTTCTTTCCATAACTCACGACCTCGTTCCAATTTCTGCTAGTTCTCCCCCCCATAGGAAACACAGATAATAGTGTGCATTTATGCTCATTTTAATGCTGCATGGAGTATTCATACTTCAATGGAATCAATGCTAGAGTTGGATACACCCAAGTATGTGAATCTCATGGGGTCCTGAACATATATTTATTAAAACGCAGAAACTATATTTCACTAAAACACACTGCGAGTGATGGTCGTTTGTTAACACAACACAACCGCTCAATACAGAGGTTGCACATACCTGCAAGTGATGGTCGTTCGTTAAGACAAGACAACCGCTCGCAGGTGTGACTGTATTAGTAAGCGTAACCATTGCAACGCTTATGGTTCACATGAGTCTCATTGCTTCTCAATGATGTTGGACTAGTACTTTGGGTAGTGCCTTGGTAAGTATGTCGGCTGTCATCTCCTTGGTAGGAAGGTATTGAATAGTGATCATCTTACATTGCACTTCTTGGTGCCAATGATATTGAATGTCTACATGCTTCATTTGGCCATGATGTTCTGGGTTCTGCACAGTAGCAATTGCTGATTGGTTATCCATCATAAGAATTGAAGACCCATCTACCTTAAGATGCAGTTCTCTGAGTAACTCTTGCATCTGCAAGATTTCCTGACCAGTTGCAACAGCAGCAATATACTCTGCTTCAGTTGAAGAGAGAGCAACAACTGCTTGTTTCTTGCTGGACCAACTGACTGCTCCTGTACCCATCTTGATGAGACATCCTGAAGTGGATTGTTGAGTATCCAGACATGTGACATGATTGGCATCACTGAATGCTATGAATGGTTCTGGTGATGAGGTTGGTTCAACATAATAGGTGAGTTTAGATTGATAGTTCCCTTAAGGTAGTAGAAGAGATGCTTGACTGCCTTCCAATGAATGATTCCAGGATTCTATTGAACTGGGCCAATTTGCCAACAGTAAAAGATATGTCTGGATGGGTAGCAACTACAAGATACATGAGTGTAAGGGCAACCCTCTTACAGCCCCGAGGTATATCTCGGAGGCGAGCTAAGCAGGGGGAATCCGAAGGTTAATTATAACTACTACCTAAATACATGTGGGGTCCTCACCTAAGCAGGGGGAATCCGAAGAGGAAAGTCTAAGGATTCCCGCTGCTGGTGAGCCTCTTTTATACCCTTATGTAAGTGGTCTGTGCACTAGCTTACAAATCAACATATCGGAGTCTGTAGAGCCAACTCCCTGGTACTAAGTCCGAGGCTTGGACACTCACTCCAGGTTCTAGTTACCCTGCTAAGGTCATTCCTATCTCTCGCTCGGTGGTCCCTTGGACTTGGATCTCCTAGCCTCGGAGTTGGTGGGAGTCCGAGTTAGGACCTCGGAGTTGGGGAGAGTCCGAGATAGAACCTCGGAGTTGGTGGGAGTCCAAGTTAGGACCTCGGAGTTGGTGGGAGTCCGAGTCAGGACCTCGGATTTGGGGAGAGTCCGAGATAGGACCTCGGAGTTCGGAAGAGTCCGAGATGGGACCTCGGACTTGTTTCAGGCTTCAGAGAGGGTCATCCCCTGACAATGAGAGCACCAACTGCATTCATATATGGGATGTTTGCCATCCCTTCAATGTCATCATGTGTAGCAGGGCACTGCTCTTTTGTGAGTTGGCTTCCAGGGTCTATTGGCATTGATACAGGCTTGCAATCTGAGAAATTGAATTGTGAAAACATGTCAAGGATGTATTGTGATTGGGAAAGTTGGATACACTTTGCTTTGGAATTGTAATCTATTGGGCAATTTGCTTCTTGTTTGAGGATACAATAGTGATATCATTGACAAATACTGTTAGTATGACTTGTATGTTGTCCAATTCCCATATGTAGATGCTAGATATTGATTTGATCTGTTCAAAGCCAATTTTTTTTAGAGTCTTGCCAAGTTTGTAGTTCCAAAGTCAGTCAGATTGTTTGAGCCTGTAAAACCCTTTGACTAACTTGAAAACCCAGTGTTTATCATTTTGTCCTTTCTGTTTAAAACCTGTAGGTTGTTGCATGTAAAGTTATATTCCTTTTCTAACTCTCCATTTAGGTATGCATTAGAAATGTCAATTGACTCAATTTATTCACCAGCCAGTGCTGCTTGGGCTAAAATGGTTTGGAGTGCTGCTAGTCATGCAATAGGTGCAAATACTTGGTCAAAGTCTATCCCTAGAGGTTGTCCAAAGCCTTGGGCTATGTGTAAGGGCAACCTAAGCAGGTGTTCTACCCTTGGGCAGTGCACTGGCAAAGGGGGATCCAAAGTGGTTAGTATAAGACCTATGTACACAGCGACTACCATACCTGGTAAAGGGGGATTATTAGGAACCATTGTGCCGGCATGCCCAACTATTCAATTCAGCCCATTCAGCCTAACTCCACCCTCATTCACCTATTCAACCATATGCTCTTCAGCCCTTGAATTCTATGCACCTCATGTATTTGTCTTGCAGCACATATAACTGTCAATACACTCCACTCATTTATGTCAATTCCCACATGCTTGCAAATCCATTTTCACTTCATTTACGTTTAATATCTTCTTGATTACATTCCACTCCACTTTCCTTATTTGCAATTCCATTCTATCTCTGATATCCGATCTGCTACTACATTCCTGATAGGGTAACTCTGTTGGGAATCGGGGTGACACATCACCCCTCAATGTCATAGAGGAGATCAAGATTGGAATATAGTATTCTGTTCTCGCTTTTCACAATCCTCAGACTTTCTTTATCTATTATAGGAATCTAGTCAACTCCTTGTAGATTTGAAAGTAGTATAAAGATCTTGTACATTCAGTAGTTCAGTCTTCAGTCAGATAATCAACTAAGATTTCAACAAAGCTTCCTTCCATTCATCTTAGACATCATTCCACTCTTGCTTTTACAAAATTAGGGTCCAGTGCAATCTGGTGGGTGCAACACACAAGTTGAAGCCTAACCCTACTTTAAACCTTGCCATTGCTTCACCTTTGGGAGATGTTACTTTTATTATAACTACATCATTCTTTTATATCATAACAGGGATCCAAAGAGAAAACTCTAGAGAACCCTTCACCCACTAACTATGAATATATATATACTATTGCTATGGCACTCCACTTGTATCAGGCATTGCTATTAGGAACCATTGCACCAGCATGCCTGACTATTCAATTCAGCCCATTTAGCCTAACTCTGCCCTCACTCACCTATTCGACCATATGCTCTTCAGCCCTCAAATGCTATGCACCTTGTGTATCTGTCTTGGTATCACATGCAACTGTCAATATGCTCCACTTATTTACATCAATCCCTATATGCTCGCAAATCCATTTTCACTTCATTTACATTTAATACTTTCTTCATTATGTTCCACTTCACTTTCCTTATTTGCAATTCCATTCTATCTCTGATATCCAATCTGCTACTATGTTTCTTTAAAGGGTAACTCCATTGGGAATCAGGGTGACACATCACCCCTTAATGTCACGGAGGAGATCAAGATTGGGACATAGTATTTCTGTTCTCTCTTTTCATAATCCTCAGACTTTCTTATATATTATAGGAATCTAGTCGACTTCTTGTATATTTGAAAGTAGTATAAAGATCTTGTACATTCAGTAGTTCTGTCAAGTGCACATACCGAGCACTCAGTAACTTGGCAGTGCTGACCGAATGATCAGCCTAATTCCACGTGCAAGTGACCAAACCACATGTATGTTACTTGGTACGTAGGTCTTGGCTTGGCACATTCATCCTCTACATCCCCCATTCCTATCCCTCATCCACTCTTCACCACTCATTATCCACTAATCCTGCCCCATCCACTCCTTATTTCTCAGCCCATTCTACCTCAGGACATTTTACCATTGTTTTATCTTTGGCCATGACCCTATTGTCTTGTATTCGGTCACTCTCTATCATTCTATTCTTGGCCACATTTCTATTATCTTATTTTCATTGTTCTATTCTCATCCACATTCCTTATTCTTGTTACATACCATTGCAATGGTTGGTGAATACATGTAACAAGTTGCTGTTTAAATAGTGCCCACAGACTAATGCCAGATAACCTGGCATAGTGGCCTTTTGGCCCAGTTGAAAGAACACATCACTGTGGGAATTTGTTGCCTTTTACAATTCTATTCTGGATCACTGTGGACAATGCTTCTACATGCTCTACATACTGTACCTTATTATTCTCCATTCCTTATTCCACATCTCACTTCTTAACCTATATAAGTAGCGAATGTATGTAGATAGTTCTTCACTCTGAATATCGACTTGGTTTACATCTCCTTGTCCCCCCTTCTCCCATCTGAAGTCCCTTACTTGGGCCGACACTCTCAGCACTCTCCTGGGTCTTTCTTCTGTCCAAATTAGTGGCATACACAGAACAGCAGGGTACAATATACAAGCACATTGAAGCCTAGCCACCTTGATCGGTCTGCAGGACTTGGCCGACTCCTGTCCACACTATTGGCATTACCGAGACTTAATAAGTTCAGTCTTTAGTCAGATAATTAACTAAGATTTTGACTAGCTTCCTTCTGTTCATCTTAGACTTTATTTCCATTCTCGCTTTTACGAAATTAGGGACCTGTGCAATCTGGTGGGCACAACATACAAGTTAAAACCTAGCCCTATTCAGAACCTCACTATTGCTTTGACCTTGGGAGATATTACATTGATTATGACTATGTCATTCTTTTATATTGTAACAATCACTTCCTGCATCAGTCAGAAGGAGGGCCAGGGCACCAGTATGGCTGGTGACTGCTGAAGGTGCAGCTGATACCTACAATTGATGCCTGTTGATGTCAGCTGCTAGCCATGATGCTCATTTAGCATGTATCTTGGTCAGTATAATCAGGAATGTACTGAGCAGGTCTTGGTGGGTGTGTGTGAACCTTGGTAGGTGGGTGTGAACCTTGGTGGGTAGGTGTGAACCTTGGTTGGTGGGTGT
>QLPI01002511.1:4156-19591 GCA_003314275.1 Chroogomphus rutilus | reverse complement strand
CTGGAGAATAGAACTCTGTGCGTGGAGGCGTGACTCGTAATTTCAAATGCAACGCGTCTATTCCAGTGATTAGCACTGGTCTGATGTATTTTTGGTTCTCCAGGCTGAATGTAATTTGCCGTACCTCTTAAGATTTTTTACGCCCAATAGCCTCCATTACACACGCAAGTTGACAATCATGATCACAATATCAATTACTCAGGACAGAGAATCTAGTCTGTTGCCGCCAGACTACTCACGAGGCTGTACGCGCACACAAATGACAACTCTGCCAGCTGGGAAACTATCGTCGCCAATGCAATACGTAAGTACCCTTACCCTGTGAAAATTTAGAAGCGCTCTTGGACCTTTACCGCCACCTCCTGCAACTTTCCCACGGTCCGACAGGCCTAGTTCTGCCTCGCCGACCAAGGGATAGACCCAAGACCGCTAAGCTTTCTTCCTTTTTCTCTGTTTGCACACACACTATAACATCTACACCTACCACATATCCATGCCAACCCCCCCCAATATCCCTGCCAGCTTGCAGTCACAGGGAATAGGGGCTCTGGCACCCAATCAAACTATCCCGAACAGCAGAACAATTAGGTCACCCACCCCTTTAATCGATCCAGGCGACCCAGTGGCGGTCCTAAACACAAGAGGGATCAATGAAGGGAATAAAACTGATATTTCTGCCTTAGCCTCAGCCCTCAAAACATTTGGAGACTTTAAGTGAGGTGCCTCGTGGAACTTAGGCAAAGTGTTAAGTCCGCGTGTCGGCACTTAGCTAGTACTTCCGAAAGGGTATTCAGGTTAGTGTGGAGGTCTGAAAAGGGCCGAAGGCCAAAGATGGAAGTCGGACGGACTACAGGCAGAGGCAGGAGCACCGGGAACTTAGGGTCGGTTGCGGAATGGTTCAATCCGGTCACTGAGGTGTTCGAGGTCAAAGGGACTTGGCTTCAACTTATGTGTTGCACCCTCCTCGATCGTCTGTCCCTAATTTCGGAAAGGAGATGGAGTTTACTGGAAATGAATCGGAAACTAGGTGCGAGACTAAATCGATATTTGTACTAGCGAACAGTCTAGTCGACTGGGAGACTATATACATGCGACTATCCTTGTACTATCTTTGCCGGTCATAAAACAAGGAGAAAGGGAGTACAAGGGGTCAATATAAAAGAGAGAACAAGGGAGTGAGGTACGCGATGGTCCTGCGTGTTGGTTATCAAGGTAACGGAACCTTGACTTCGGAGTCTTCAGAGGTTCAGAATCGCGGAACCTCGGAATGTATGTCGGACATTTGGAAATTGGTTATTCAGGCTTTGGTCAATCGGAAAGGTCCCAGAAATGGTGCGGGTAATTGTGGGGTTCGATGTGGGTTTGTTTGGCTGCATGGGCCATAACAGTATCCCTCCACTAGGACCGAGCCCTCGAGGTCCTAAGCTTTAATTTGGGCGGTAATTAGGGTGGACATTACTGTGGGGGTTTTCTAACGGTTTCCTGGGATTTTCTGATCGATAAGCGCTGGTGGTACATCTGCCTATATAAAGGGGGTGTTTGCAGAATCAGGGGAGGTCTTTCCCTCGATGGAGAACACGGATCTGCAAACTTCGGAAAGTCTCGGGGACCTTCTTCGTATCCTTTTTTATGGTTCGGAAGTGAGTGGGGAGTGTCTGTTGTACACCTTTGACAAGGATTTGACCCTTCTCTGTGCCCGTACCATTAGGGTCCATGATCTTTACGGTGGGTGGTGTTTGTCGGAATTTCTCTCTCTTCCTGATTTCCGTAGCGAGCCATTATAAGAGGTCATCATCGTCCGAGGCTGTTCCTTGTCGGGATTCGGGGCCGGGCGAAGCCTCTTGTGAGTCAGGGGCATAAAATAATGGTCTGGAGGTACTTGGACGTATTGCCGTGTATTTATTCCGTGTGGACAAGTACCGGGAGGACCTGCGTCAACTCTTGGACTATTACGAGCGCTACCAACGTTGTATGTCCAACCTGACAGCTGCCAGGCCTGGCATAGAGGGGGAGAGGTTGTGGGGGAGTTTTTCCGACGCGTTATTGTCCTTCCTGTGGGTGGATCATGGGCTTGATTCCTCTTTTCTGGAGGACGTGGAACGGTTGCTTATCCGTTCAGGTCGTGGGTCGGGTGGTTCCAATGGGCATTTGGGTTCGGTGCAGGCTGTGGAGGGTTCGGGTGATTCAAACGAATGTGTTGATTAGTTGTTTGTATGGTCGGTATCATGAATTTTTTATGGTTTGGTGGTGTCTTCTGGGCGACGTAAGGATTCTTGAATAATCGTCGTTTTCTCGGACGTTTCCCTATTCCTTTTCTCTCTCCCCCCTTTTTTTTTTTTTTTTTTGAGTGAATGTCCTATAGTCGTCAGATTCTTGTGGCTGGTGTCGTAGTAGTCGTGGTGTCATGGGGGTCATTGTTCATTCCTTTGGATTGTCGCTTGGATGGAGGTAGTGTCGTCGGGATTCGGGGAATGTCCTGCAAGGCTCGAATCCCGGTTGAAATTGTTGATTAGTTTGTTCGTATTAACATTCCAATAAGAAGGGGGTCTAGTTGAAAAAATCGTGGTATCGTTAGTCTAAGGGATGGTACGGAATTCTGCGAGGGTCAGGGTTCTTCCTGAGCGGAGTTTTTGGAGGGTCATATTGAGCGCTGAGTGAAGACTGCTGGCTCCATATTGCCAAGAATCAGTTCAGACGTAGGCTAAACAAGTAGTGCTCAATACCCTATCGATCGTTGGATTGCGGTGGGTGAGCGTGGGGTGTCCGGTAACTAAAATCTGACGAATATTCAGAGGGTCACAGTCGAAACTTATCGACGGATGGTCACGGGTGTTCGGGAGGGTTGGATGGTTGGAGTGTTTCCGCCTAGGGGTCGAAATCTTTTTCGACGATTGGTCGCGGGAGGTCATAATCCTGAGAGGCTGGATGCGTTGTTTTGTTTTACGTCCGTAGGCATAGTTGGTGTTCAATGCAAACAACTGGTACTGGAGTCGGGGGCCTAACTTCTTATTCCTCAGTTTCCGAAGTGTCCGACGTCTCAGACTCTTCTTCAACCTCTTCCGTCATGGAGGCTGCTTGCCCCCTGGTGACTTTGGTGGTGGATCTTGGGCATTCCTTGGCTGGGTGGCCCGATCTGCCGCAAAAGAGGCAGAGGTTTTGTTTGAAGCAGCATTGCCATTCTTGTGGCGTAAGTTTTCCGTCTTTCCCTAATCTGGACGAAAGATTGGTGGTAGTCCTGCTGCCACTGGATGGGGTCGTGGGTTGGCCTACATTGGCCGTCTCATTGCCCATGTTAGGGGCCGAATACATGGTCACAGGGGTCCTCCCTCTGTCGTAGGGGCAGTCGAAGTTCCGGGTGGAGGGGGGTTCTCTGGCAATTTCCGATCGTTGCTCCCAGTAGCGGGCATTGATGGGTTGGGACAGGAGACGTAGTTGGAGCAAGGAATGGGGTTTTCCTATTCTAGAGATCTCATCCTTGATTCTGCCGGGGAGTCCGTTGTAGAACTGGCGACGAAGTGCGGCGTTGCCCCAGTGGGCGTGGGTGGCTAGTCGATTGAATTCAACTACATATTTCGTGATGCGCTGATTATCGCACATACGGGGGGTCTCGAGGTCTGCTTCGGCTTCTCCTTCTGGGTCGTGGGGGCCGAAGTTGGTTTTGAGTTTGTTCACGAACTCCTCATAGTCATGGAGCCAGTCTGGCTCGTCGGGGGCGGAGAGGGCTGGCTCGAACCAGTCCAGGGCGGTACCGGTCAGGTACAATAGTACGTAGGTTACCTTGGCAGTCTCGGTGTCGAGGGCATCAGGGCAGTCACAGAAGTTCAGTTTACATTGCACTAGGAAGGCTTGTAATTTTCTGAAATCGGATCCGTCGAAGGTATCCGGATCCGGAGACTTGGTGGCGTGGGAGCTGATCTTCTGGGGTTGGTCAAGTTCGAATGCAGGTGTTGGTCTGCGTCCAAGAGTCTAGAGTCGGGGGAAGGCTCCGGGGGGTGAGCTGGTGTCTGAGGCGTCCGGAAACTTGGTCCGGGGACGGGCAGTCTGCGGGGGATGAATGTGCGGTGGGCAGATGCCTGAGTGATTGTCTGCATGGCTTGTGAACATGTGATGGGTCTCATGCTTAATGACAATCAGGAGTGTGAGTACGAATATACTGTTAAGTCCACATGTCGGCACTTAGCTAGTACTTCCGAAAGGGTATTCAGGTTAGCGTGGAGGTCTGAAAAGGGCCGAAGGCCGAAGACAGAAGTCGGACAGACTATGGGCGGAGGCGGGAGCACCGGGAACTTAGGGTCGGTCGCAGAATGGTTCAATCCGGTCACTGAGGTGTTCGAGGTCAAAGGGACTTGGCTTCAACTTATGTGTTGCGCCCTCCTCAATCGTCTGTCCCTAATTTCGGAAAGGAGACGGAGTTTACCGGAAATGAATCGGAAACTAGGTGCGAGACTAAATCGATATTTGTACTAGCGAACAGTCTAGTCGACTGGGAGACTATATACATGCGACTATCCTTGTACTATCTTTGCCGGTCATAAAACAAGGAGAAAGGGAGTACAAGGGGTCAATATAAAAGAGAGAACAAGGGAGTGAGGTACGCGATGGTCCTGCGCATTGGTTATCAAGGTAACGGAACCTTGACTTCGGAGTCTTCAGAGGTTCGGAATCGCGGAACCTCGGAATGTATGTCAGACATTCGGAAATCGGTTATTCAGGCTTTGGTCGATCGGAAAGGTCCCGGAAATGGTACTGGTGGTTGTGGGGTTTGATGTGGGTTTGTTTGGCTGCATGGGCCATAACACAAAGAGGGTGCCACACAGCTGGTTGCCATTGCTAAGCTACTAAGGGAGGCTTCACACTTATATGGCAACAGAAGGGTAGCAACCAACACCGACTTACAAAAGGCTGTGACCGATATCAAGGAAGCGGTCACCATTGCTCATGGCCAGCCCTCTGCGGCCCCAGCTGGAGTCACCTACACTACTGCCACCAAATGAGGCCTGGGAATCACACCAGCCCAGGGCAACATCCATAAACAGAAAATGGTTGCAGAGCTGCAACAGAAGCAAATATTCATCTTGATGACAAATGTTGCAAAAGATGCCCCCATCCTCAAATGGGAGCCAGCTATTGTCACAAGGTACTGTAGTGACATCATCACTAACCATTTTGAGAGCAGCCCAAACAATGCCCTACCGATGACCCAGCCCCTCTGGGGCATCACCAAGTCGGCCAACGGCAATTTTACGCTTACCTTCAAAACTGCAGAAGACGCTAACAGAGCCAGAGCCCACTCGGACAAATGGGTCAGAAACATTGACCCAGCAGCCACGACGCCAAAACGCTCATATGCCGTGGTGGCACACAACGTCCCCACAACTTTCTGGTCTGAGTCTGATGACCTGGGAAAGGCCATGAATGACCTTGAAAGAGGGAACTCTGACGATGAGCTTAATGACTATCAGATTTCAAATATAGCCTGGCTCAACAGCGCTGACTCCTGTGACAGAACCAAAAGCGGCCCACTTATGATAAGTTCCAAAACAAAGGCAGCGGCAAACACAGCTATAGAAAATGGACTAGCGATCGATGGTGTCCTTTGCAGTGTCAGCATCTACATCCCACGACCCCCACAATGCTTCCGGTGCCAGGACTGGGGCCACTGGGCAATGGGGTGTACAGGGGAGGCACGCTGCGGCCAATGCACTGGGCCACACACTACTAAAGATCATTCATGCACACATGATCAACCCTGCCCTACAGCTCAGAACTGCAACACCGAAAAACCCAGATGTGCCAACTGCCAGGGTGACCATCCCAGCTGGACGCGTACATGCCCAGCAGCAAAAGCTGCTATCAAAGCTCAAGCTATTAAGGATAAGTACGCAACTGGCAAATATGAAACTTATACACCGTTTACTTTTGCAGATGCTGAATACACCCCACGACGTGGTACCGCCACACAACTCCACACCTCTGCACAACCCCACACCTCCACACAACCCTATGCCCCTTCCCCACCCCCCATCCAATCCCAGCCTCGCATCAATTACATCCCTGCAACCTCCCCATTGAGCCCCGATGTCTGAACATGACCACTTGAGAGCCGCCAGCATGCCGGAAAATGCACCCCACAACAGACTACAGATAAAGCAACAAAACTGCAAACATTCCAAGGACGTCACCATGTCGCTCATCAACACCACTGACCCACAAGACTGGGACCTAATATTGATCCAAGAACCCTACATATACCCTGGGTCTCGACTCACACTAGCATCCCAGCGCTGGTACACCCTATACCCCATCCAGGACCCAGATGACCGCAACCCTCCCCGCTCTCTCATACTAGTTTCAGCAAAACTGACCTCCAACTCTTTTACTCAGATTCACATCATCTCGCATGTCATCTCAGCACTCTCAATTACTCAAGCAGGCACCAATATAGATGTCTACAATATTTACAACCCCCCCAGAACAGACACGGCCCTCCTACATCTACAATCCTGGTACCTCTCACACCCTACCAGACACGACTCCTCCACCATCTGGGCTGGAGACTTCAACAAGCACAACCCGCTATGGTCAGGTCCTAATCAAGCTCGGCTATGCAGACGCAGCGACACCAACCTCCTCATGAAGCTGCTCGCTCAACACCACATGGAACCTCAACTTCCTGCTGGCACCCCCACGTTTCAATCCGACTCCCACCGAACGTGGACCACCCTCGACCTCCTTTTCTGCAACACTGACTTAACCCACCAAGTCTTGTCCTGCAACACCTCCCCGGATGACTGCCTCCCATCTGCAGACCATCTACCCATTCATACATGGATAGATGTGGAGCTCAACAGACGCCAAACCACCCCAAGGCGCAACTTCAGGAAGGCAGACTGGGTCAAATTCCGACAGATGCTCACTGAGAACCTAACCAAGACCGGTCTCCCTAGTGCCCTGCCCCCCTCCTCCCCCCCTGAAATCGACAGTTTCGTAGACCGGCTCACAACCGCAATTCAAGACACAATTAAAAAGTCTGTCCCCCTGTCGCAGTCCACCCCCTACTCCAAGCATTGGTGGAACCCAAACTTCACTCAGCTCCGTCATGACTATGCACATAAGAGCAGAGATGAATTTTGTACCAGGTTTACAGCTAGTTGGGAGGATAGCAAGCGTGCTTCGAATCGTGCCAGGAACATGTACATCTCAGCCCTCCTCAAGGCCAAAGCAGATCACTGGAAGAGCTGGATTAAAGAGGCCAAAGAGAAAGATGTGTGGGTGGCCGGCAAATACGCGAAAAACCCCCTTTCCGACGGGTCCCGCACACGCATTGCCTCCCTCTTCAAGAAAGGGGCCAACGGTCAAATTATCTTGGAAGTACACACGGATGCCAGCAAAGCAGCCTTATTCACAGACCTGTTCTTCCCACCTTGCCCGCACAACCTCCCCAATCTACCCGAAGACTCCGACCCCCACCCTCTGCCTCTCAAATTCTCTGTACCTGCACTACATCAAGTCACCTGCCGTATTGACAAAGCCAGCCCCTTCAAGGCTCCAGGAGAGGATGGCATCCCCAATGTGGTCCTGAAAGAATGCGAGGCCATCCTCTCGCCCCTGCTGCATGCCTGTCTCCTAGCAGTCCCCACTACTGGATACTTCTCCAAAAGGTGGTGCTCCTGGAAGACCATTGTGCTCTAGAAACCAGGCAAACCCAACTACACTATAGCCAAGGCCTACTACCTGATTGCACTCTATGATACAATGGGAAAGGTAATCTCAGGGGTAATTACCGATATCACAGCATGGTCAGACACAACCTGCTCCCACCCCGGCACTTTGGGGGTCTACCTAACAGGACGACCGTCAACTTGCTCCTCTATCTGACTCACCGGGTCAAGGAAGCATGGCGCAAGCGGAAGGTTGCAACTATAATCTTCCTGGACATAGCAAGCGCCTTCCCCAATGCAGTTACGGACCGGCTACTCAAAAACATGGCTAGGCTAGGATACCCATCTGAAATAGTGTCATTCTTCAAGGCTATGCTTAAGGATAGGAAAACCACGCTGAGTTTTGATGATTTCACCTCACTGCCCATTGACAATGACAATGGTATCGGTCAAGGGGAAACAGCCTCAATGATCCTCTACCTCATTTACAGCTACAGCTTGGTGGCCATCCCACAAGGAGGCGATGAAGACGGTGGTGCCTACGTAGATGACAACTTCTTCATGGCCATAGCCAACACCTTTGAAGAATGCGACACAATGCTCAACGCTATGTTGGACAAGCAATCAGCCTGGTCTGCGGCCCACAACTCCCAAGCCGAAATCTTGAAATTCCAATGCCTGCGGCTCACAAGGTGCAAAGGTTTAGTGCGGCCTAACTTCGTACACAGACAGACCCACCTAGTCATTGAATGTGTCGGCGAGGCACGGCTCCTGGGCGTACAGATTGATCAGGAATTACGCTGGCATAAACATGTCCAGCAGGCCGTTCAGAAAGCCCAAGGCCTCCTCCTTGCCGTGAACCGGCTCACATGGCCCTCCTTCGGCCTCCCCGAACAGCATGTCCGATGCCTCTATATATCTATGGTGCTCCCCAAGCTTGAGTATGCCCTACCAGTATGGTACACCCCGGTGCACGAGAACCCTAACACAGGAAGATGGACCGGTTCAATAGGACACACGAAAATTATGGATAAGGTTCAGAGGCTGGGATGTAAATTGATCACAGGGGCCTTCAGAGCGACTGCCATGGACGTTCTAGAGCTTCACTCCTGGATCCCACCGACCCAGATATGCCTGGATCTCACCGACCCAGATATGCCTGGACGACACCTGCCATCGCAAGGTGCTCAGATTAGCGACACTGCCCAAACTCCACCCGCTCTACAAAGCAGTGAAATGCAGCTCAAAGAGATGCCCCCGATCGCATCCCTCTGCAATTCACAACCTCCTCTGGTGGTACAAGATTCACCCAGATACCATAGAGACAATGGACTCAACCAGACACCACCCCAGCTGGCGCCCCCAATTTACCGCGCACATTGCAGACAGCAAGCCAGCGGCAGCCAGTACTTTAAGGATGAGGATGGACGACATCCAAATATTCTCAGATGGATCAGGACTCGATGGCAGCATTGGTGCGGCAGCGGTCACCCCTCAAGATAGGCAGGCCCTTCGATACAGGCTGGGCAAAGACTCTAAACACACAGTCTTTGAAGGTGAAATTGTTGGTGTGATTCTGGCACTAACACTACTGGAAACCCATCGAACCGCTAGATCTGCCTTGATTGCCCTGGACAATCAAGCTGTCATCCAGGCCCTGCAGAACAACAAGACCCAGCCGGCACAATACTTACTAGATACAGCCCACATGCTCATCCAGAGACTGAAGCGCAAACGCCGTAACCTGCACATCCACTTGGAGTGGGTTCCAGGCCACATGGATATTGAAGGAAACGAGCTGGCCGATGAACATGCAAAGAGAGCAGCTGGAGGGGACGTCACCCCGACCAATTATTAAAACTAAACACAAAAAAATATTCAGACTTCGACTCGAAGATCTCAAGTATGCGCAGTAACTACCTAAACACAAAAAAATACTAGAAATTTATGTGAGTTAAGAGTCAAGACAAGTTTAAATAAACGCGGCTCACTTCAGACTTCGACTCAAAGATCTGAAGTGGCTCTACATGCAAGTCTAGTATTTAAAGGAAAGAAAGAACAATAAAAAGGATTGAGTGCCACTTGAACAAAAGAAGAATAATGTATCACAATACAAGGAAAGAACAATGAGAGAATAAAACAATCCACACCACAGTATTCCACCTAGTCCTCTATTGTCTATTGGAATGGAAAAGGCTTTGAACTGACTTTACGGTGTGAAACTTAACACTCCCCCTCAGTTCAAACTGTCTAGTCCATTCCCAACAGTTTGACGCATCTCTCATGTTCAAAACGATTTAGCGCTTTGGTGAAGAAGTCGGCGCTGTTTTGGGTACCTGGGATATGTAACGTGCGAACGAGTTTGGACCAGATGAGATCGCGCATGTAGTGCCACCGGATATCTATATGTTTAGACCGGCTATGAAAGACAGGGTTGTCTGACAAGGAAACTGCCCCAGTTTTGTCTGATAAAATGAGAGTGGGTTCAATCAGTGGGATGAGAAGTTCCTGGCTTATCTGTCTAATCCAAATTGCCTCTTGGCATGCTGCTCCTACTGCATAGTACTCGGCCTCAGTAGTGGAGAGGGCAACAGACCTCTGTTTCTTTGATTTCCAGGTGATTGGACCTCCAGCAAGCATGAATGCATAACCGCTTGTGGACTTTCGGTCGTGGGAGTCCTCAGCATAGTTTGCATCGCAGTAGCCCCATGTGGTCACGTGATCATGTTCGACTCCCCCTGCTTCCGGCTCTTGCCTGTACACGATTCCTCTATTTGCTGAGCCTTTTAGATATCGAAGAACTCGTTTTCCAGCATTCCAGTCAAAATGAGATGGATTTTTGTTAAATTGGGATAGGAATTGTGTGATATACGCTATGTCTGGGCGTGTAGACATTGCCGCGTACGTGAGAGATCCAGTTAGAGCCTGATATTCTCTGACATTCTCATAAGGGTTATCTTCTTTGTTCAGGAGGTGAGAACCCTTGTCCACAGGAGTTACAACGGGGTTGCAGTCGTTCATTCCAAACCTTTCAAGAAGAGTCTCGATATATTCTGGTTGAGAAAGCTTCAATGTTCCAAGGTGAGCATCCCTGGTTACTAGGATCCCTAGAACTTTGAATGGTTTTGAAGTATCTTTCTCTTTTATTTTGTAGAACTTTTTGATGCCGGTTTTTAACCTGAGTTCCTCCCCCTCGCTCGAACATATCCCAGTAACGTCATCCACGTGCGTATCAATTGCCGTGAAGTCGTTCGCTGATCTGTTTACAAACACGCCAGCATTGCTCCTCAGAGGGGTGAATCCCAGGGACCTCAGTTTTTCCTCAAAGTCCTCACGCCAGGCACGTGCTGCCTCCGGTAAGCCGTATAGTGCTTTGTTCAGCTTACCAACTTTCCCAGGCTTTTGGTAACCATCTGGAAGCCGAATATAGACATCGTGATCGATCTTTCCATGAAGATAGGCTGAATCAACGTCCCAAGCAAATATGCGTAAGTCTTTAAGGGTTGCGAGTGCGAGTAAAATTCTTAGAGAAGAGATTCTAGAGACCGGTGCGAAGGTTTTGCTCAGTGTAATGTTCGTTGTTTGTTGATCCCCTCGTACTACCCATCTTGAACGATACTTTAGTCCTCCGGTCTCGTTGTTCTTTACGGTGTTAACCCACATTCCCAGCAGGATCTGAGTACCGCTTGGTATGTCATTTTCATCAACTTCAGTCCATGTGCTCATCTCCTCAAGTTTTGACAATTCATAGTCCATTGCGGTGTTCCAGTGCACGGTGTCTGGCAATCTTTGAGCTTCCTTATGCGAATGCGGGATCTTGATGTTTGTCAAATTGTCTTCGCTCGCGAGCTTTGTGATAAGCACATGGTCTGTGGTCAGTTGATTCTTTATCCTTTCTGACTTCCTTGACGCCTCTGTACCCCAGACTTCTGTCATGGTCCTTTGTTCCTCTTCAGGTTTTGTCTCCTTTTCAGCCTTGTTGTCTTCTTCTACTTCTGTCTGTTGTGGAAACTCTGCACCTGCTTCATCTTGATGTTCTCCAGTATGACCTCTGTGGTATGTGCCTTCAAAAAAGATGACATTGCGTGACCTTAGCTTTTTCTTTTCCTTGTCAACAACAACATAGATTGAATCTCCTTCAAAGCCAATCAGTCGGCATTCCTTGGCTTTATCTTCAAGTTTGGTGCGTGTTTCATCTGGTACTTTAATAAAGCATTTAGACCCAAAGACCCTCAGGTGACTTATGGATGGTGGTCCTCCATAGACTTTTTTGTAGGGAGTAACATTCCCTGACAATGTGCTGGTGGGACATCTGTTGTGGATATATGTCTGTGCAGCGATGGCTTCACCCCAGAGGTCTTTTCCCAGCGGTGAGTCCTTTAACATTGTTCTTGCACCTTCTATTACTATCCTGTTTCTCCTTTCTGCACGACCATTTTGTTCAGGAGTTCGGGGAACAGAAGTGACAATGGTTATTCCTCTGTTTTGGCAGTGGTTTGTCAATGCATCATTAATGAACTCTCCTCCATTGTCAGTTTTGAGAGTATGAACACGTTTCTGAAACTTTGTCTCAATTGACTTTTCCAGGTCAATAATTGCCTTCACCGCATCGTTTTTATGTCTAAGGTTGAATGCAAAACTGAAACCTGAGTGATCATCATTGATCACCAAGCAAAATCTGGCGTGAGACCACCTTGCCTCTGGGGTCATTGGTCCGATTAGATCTGCATGTAAAGTTCCAAAAAGGCAAGTACCTCTTGTTTCTCTGTTGGGAAATGGTTTTTTCATCCATTTTCCCAAAAATGCAGTCTTCACAGATCCCATGTAAGTCTTTGTTTGTCACAATCATGCCTTTGACAACATTGTTATTGACCATCTGCTTCAGAACAGTGTCTCCGAGGTGTCCCAATCTCCGGTGCCACGTATATAAGTCTGTAGCAGGTCCATCTCTTTTTACGGCTGCCAGGACCATATTCTGTGGTTTTATCACTTTCATCAAGACTTCATAGAGTTTGCTTCCAAGTGGAGCCTCTACAAATGTTTCCCCGTTCTTCAGGATACTGACTGAACCATTCTGCATTCAAAACCTCTTTTATCCAGGACCTTCAGAGATAGGATTTTGCCATCTGCACTTGGTACATGCATTACTTGAGTGAGTTGAATCCTTGTGGTTTTTCCTTGGTATTCAACATCTGCTAATACATCTCCTTCGCCTATGGCTTGCACTTCATTTTTCCCAAAGGCATTGATTGTGCGGTTCATGTCATATTTTCGATAGGTGGTGAACTCGTTTCTGTCAGAGGTGACGTGAACTGTGGCTGCAGAATCTGCGAACCATATATCTGGCTTTTTACTGTGACCATATGCCCATATGATTGGAGAGTCTGTTACTGTTTTAACTGTGTTTGCCACTTTCTGCTCTCTTTTGGCTTTGATCCAGTCGGGGAACTGTTCCTCTCTGTCGCCTCCTTTAGACCAACATTGGGCCTTGGTATGTCTCTCTTTTCCACAATTCTCACATTTGACTGGCATTCTCCCATTCGTCTGGAAGACCACATTGGAGTCTTTATTAGTGGAAGTATATCCTTGTCTCCTCGTCTACTCGGTTTGTAGTCTAGATATCACTGTTACTGGATCTAATGTTCCTCCTAGTGAACCTAAGACTGCATCCCAGGAGGGTGACGGCATTGATAAGGTGATAATGCCTGCAAAACGAGAGTCTGGAATGTCAATCCCTAGGCCTCCACAATTCTCTCTCAGCCTCTGAAGTTCAGCCAGATGAGCAGGTAGAGTTTCTGTTCCTCCCTTGACAAACTTCTTTGAGAAGAGTCGATTTTCGGCCAGGTTTTGAGCGATGGGATCGGCTTGAGCATATCTTCACAAGAGACTGTCCCAGACAGCTTTCGATGTATCGCAACTCAGTCCTGCTTGTGTGTTTGGAACTATATTCATAAGAATTGTGGAAAGAGCTTGGGAATCAATTTCTTCCCATTCTATTGAGCCATTTGGATCTGTGGGTTTGGTCTTTGTTCCTGACACGTATGGCCAGAGTTTTGCCCCTTTTAAATAAGGGATCATTCTTGCTTTCCAGAAGTTCCAATTGGAACCGTTTTCGTCTAATCGTTCGGATTCATTGTACCGAAGAACTTTGAAGGATTTTGGCATTTTTTAAGAATAAATTTCGAGGTATGTTTCTTGTGTTTGATTTAGTTGAGGCCGGGGCCCATAACCTATTGAAACTAAACACAAAAAAATATTCAGACTTCGACTCAAGATCTCAAGTATGCGCAGTAACTACCTAAACACAAAAAAATACTAGAAATTTATGTGAGTTAAGAGTCAAGACAAGTTTAAATAAACACGGCTCACTTCAGACTTCGACTCAAAGATCTGAAGTGGCTCTACATGCAAGTCTAGTATTTAAAGGAAAGAAAGAACAATAAAAAGGATTGAGTGCCACTTGAACAAAAGAAGAATAATGTATCACAATACAAGGAAAGAACAATGAGAGAATAAAACAATCCACACCACAGTATTCCACCTAGTCCTCTATTGTCTATTGGAATAGAAAAGGCTTTGAACTGACTTTACAGTGTGAAACTTAACACCAATGACCTTCCAGAGCTTCTCAGAAAGCACCTTCCGGCAAGCATTGTAGCCCTGAAGGCCAAACGGAAGAAGTCTGTCCTCCAGCGCTGGAGGAAAGTCTGGTTGAAATCACCCCGGTACGCCAAAATGTCCCAAATAGACTCAAAACTGCCAAACCACCAAATCTATAAGACATTGAGCTCCCTGCCCTGCAGAGCGACTAGCATCCTGATACAACTGCGCACAGGCCACATATCCCTCAACTCTTTCCTTAAGAAGATAAAGGCATCGGACTATGCAAGCAATGCCGCCAGCCAGAGACTGTAGTGCACTACCTCAAACACTGCAAACGATACACAGAGCAGTGCAACCAGCTCAGACACAAGGCAGGGAAGGCCAGCCACTCCACTCATCAGCTGTTGGGTGACCCCAAGATTATCCCGGCCACCTTATCATACATTCAATCCACACGCTGCTTCGAAAAATATACCAATGTAGCACCCCCCAACCAATGATAAAACCACAGACACCCTTCACTCCAACCTGGATTGGCTCTCGTTTTCTGCCGGTCCCCCTACTTTTGAGGGATTGGCCCTCTTGTGCCTCCCCGGCCAATATTTTTACACCCCAGTCCTTCTGATATGCTCTCCCCTTCTGATACTTAGACACTGCCATTACCATGTATCTCGTAGTAGTAGTGCACCATAAGCGTCTAGTGCTTCGAGCACTTTAATTGATATCTCTCTCTCTCTCTCTCTGTGAAAATCTACCCATTTGGTGGGTAAATCTTGTAAATTAGCTTGGACCGGGACTTTGGCTAAGCGCCCGTTGGCACCTCCGCCGCGCTTCGGCACTTGGGTCAGATCCCACCTGCCGGTCCCCCTCAGAATCGACCTTTTTCTCAAGGCGACTCAGCTACAAGGTGTAAACACCTACTCACTTCATAGAATATATAGAATAAATAGTAAATAATACATATATGTTTTAATTGCTCTTAAAACAGCGTTGGGGGACACCATATGACTGATTTAGCTCCCAAATAAGGAGTAAACACCTCCCCAGCAAGAGGTTTGAGGAGAAAAAAATATGAATTTAGGCCTGCCCACCTTTTTCAGATACTGAGTAGAGCATGCGTGAGAATTCCCATCGAGAAGGGGCCTGTGAGCATGAAATTTACGGGTAAGTT
>QLPI01002506.1:0-27661 GCA_003314275.1 Chroogomphus rutilus | reverse complement strand
CTTTCAAGCAAATTCTGGGTGAGATGGGTGAAACAAAAATAATTAAGGTGTCACACCTTCCACACTTGCAGATGAAAAGGAAACAGATGGGAATGAGATGTTTGACTCATTAACATACCCAACATTGGCCACATGCGCACACATACGACGGGTTTGCGTACGACACGCACACATCGTATGTGTTTGCATATGACACGCATGTGTCGTATGTGTTCACGTATGTTACGCACACGTCGCGTACGACACACACGCGCCGCATGCGCACACATATGACATCTGTCGTATGCGTTCGCATACGACACGCACACATCGTATGTGTTCGCGTACATTACGCACGCGTCGTATGTGTTCACGTACAACATGCACGCGCCGCATGCGGCCGACGTTGGGTATGTGGTAGCGTCGTGCAGTGGGCAGGCCGACGTTAGGTATGTGTATGTAGTAGTGTCCGGTCCACTTGGCCGACGTTGGGTATGTGGTAGCATCCATCCGTCGAAGGTTGGTAGTGTCGTGCAGTGGGCAGGCCGACGGAGGGTATGTGTGTTTGACACCAAGCTGATGTAAGCAAGGTTGGCGCTGAACCTCAATTACATCAGCCACAAACCGCACAGTGGGCAGGCCGACGGAGGGTATGTGTGTGTTTGACACCAAGCTGATGTAAGCGAGGTTGGCGCTGAACCTCGATTACATCAGCCACAACCTGCGCTACCACGGGGTTCCAATACCCGCACCAATCACTGGAAATTTGGTCCCAAAATTTGGCCACCCCCTAAAATTATCGGTAAAAATCCAAAAAAAATGCTAAATCAACTCCTTTTCAGAGTATGAATCTGATTCTGTAAAAATTAAAATATTTACATGAGCCATTCTCTCGGAATCAAAAAAGCGGACTTTGAGTGTCCGCGACTGTACCGGCTTCATGGGTTCAGACACTAAGGGGGGGGAAACTATCAAGTACACATACCGAGTATCCAGTAACTTGGCACTGCCGACCATGCAATCAGTCTATGTCCATGCACAAGTGATCAAAGCCATATGCAGGTCACTTGGTATGTCGGTCTCAGCTCAGTACATTCACCATCCACATTCCTCATTCTCATCCCTCATCCACTCCTTCCTCATTCATCATCCAATAATCCCACCTGTTATGAACCACGACTCTGACCATTCCCCGAACAACCTTTCCACAGTTCCAATCAGAAACCCATGACTTCCGATCCTGACTCCTTTTCCGTGACTCCGAAAATCAAGGTTCCGTATGCAAACAAACTTAAGATCGTCACATACCTCATCCCCTTGTTTTTGCCCCTCCATTAGCCCCCTTGTATTTTCCTTCTCCCCTTGTCTTTACTCGGCACAAGATAGTACAAGGATAGATACATGTATATAAGGCACTAGTCGACTGGACTATTCGCCCATCCTCTGCTCTTTCCATCTGTGAACCGCAACCTCTAATTTCCAGACCTCTGGAGTGCGAGACCCCTTCGGAATCCATTCAGAATCACCGGAAATAATTCTAGAGGCACCGGAAATAATTCTAGAGGCACCTAGCTAAGTGCCTGATATGCGGTCTTAACACCACCTGTCTACTCCTTATCCCTGGGCCCATTCTACCTTGGGACATTTTGTCCTTGTTTTATCCTCAGCCATGACCCTATTGTTTTATAGTCGGTCACCTTCTATTATCTTATTCTTGGCCACATTTCTATTTGTGAAAATATAAGGACTGAAATACTATCTTAGTCTCTTGGAAAAGAGCTCATATTAGAAGTAGTTAGCTACCTGAAATACTATCTAAAAGAATAATTAACAATTGTATGAAATATGAGAATAAACTTGAACTCATACCTCAGTCTCATGGAAAAGAGCTGAGGTCACAGAGTCACACAACTGTGAAATACAATGGCAAATTCAAACTCCTATCAAAGGCAGATATCAGAGATAATAATGAATAGAACCCATACCCCCTCCATACCATCAGGTCCCGGTTGCCAGGGATAAGGAGAAGAGATGTTTGGGCTGAATATCAAATCCTTAACACTATCAACATCCATGAGAGCATGTTGTGGTATGTGTTGTAGGAGTATGGGAGTTTTCAGCTAATATCAGTGACCACAAAGGTACTATGGAGTAGAAAGGAGATTGAGCAATTGTAAAAGGCAACAAATTCCCACAGTGATGTGTTCTTTCAACTGGGCCAAAAGGCCACTATGCCAGGTTATCTGGCATTAGTCTGTGGGCACTATTTAAACAGCAACTTGTTACATGTATTCACCAACCATTGCAATGGTATGTAACAGCAATGATGCTTGTTGGTGTATCAACTAGCTCAAGACTAAGCTTTAACTAATTACTAATGACTGTACATATGATCTGGCAGAGTAGTGCAAATAATAAGTAATAGGGAAAGGAGTGGAGAATGTTAGGAATCTACATTGAGCAAACCCATATATTCAATTATTATTACTATTATACACCCACACAGTATCAAGTTGAGCCAAGTTCCCCACTGCACACGCATCACACACAGTCGAGTCGAGGCATAAACACGCGCATACATGTTATTTCACCACATTGAGCTAAGGAATCGCTATACAGCCATCCAACAAGTCATTAAATCAAACACCACTCTGCGTGTCATATAACACAGAGTCGAGACACTAAATCCAGACCGTTGCACATGGACTGAACACCATATTTCTTTCTATTTTCCATACACCCCCAAAACTCCACCACTGTTCCCCTATAAGTAACCATTCCTCATGTTTCAATTATCATAAACCATTTTCTGGTTTTTATTGCCATTTTACTCCTATATACTTTTGTATAAATAGCTAGTAAAAGGTTCGAGAATAAAAACAAGTTTTCCAATCTTCACAATCACGTCCTTTAACATTCAGTCCACTCTTTTAATATTCCTTGCACACAATCTTTAAGTGCAATGGGCTCCCACTTTATTTTTTAACTTCGTTATTATAACAGAGAAATCATGACGAATCCTTAGATACCCCTTTTGAATGTTTAGTAGATTCTGGGTCTACACACAGTTTTATTAAATCCACTTACAGTGACTCAAAAAAGTGTCCCAATGTTTTTCACTTTCTACTTCATAGTCACATAGCATGTTATGGCTCGTACCCCCAAATAAACCCATTGGGGTTCCTGCAACCATCTGCACCCTTTCTGGGAGTCTTCTGATCGTAATACCCAGAACAGAATCCTCAAAATACCTTCCTGAAATTCCATCGCAATAATCCGAAGTTCCGCAATCCCAACCCTCCACAATTCCATAACCAAGGTTCTGCTCTCCAGATAGGTGACCCGCAAGATCACCGCATACCTCACTCCCTTGTTCTCATTTTTATATTAACCCCTTGTGTTCCTGTCTTTTAATCGGCAAGTAGATAATATAAGGAGTAGCTACATATATATAACCCCCAGTCGACTGGACTATTTTCCAGTACAAATATCAACTTAGTTTGTGTTCCAGGTTTCTGGCTTATTTCTTGCACGTTTCCGACTTTCCAAAATTAGGGACAGACAATCAAGGAGGGCACAACACATAAGTTGAAGCCAAGTCCCTCTGACTTTGAACACCCAAATGACTAGTCATGCGATCCCTACACCGTAGCCAACTACCCTAAGTCCCCGGTGCTTCCCCATCCATTTCCATTCCCTCTATCATTATCCCCAGCCCTTGACCCTTGATACCCTACGACCTTGGAATATTGATTCCCCCCCCCTCTATGGAACCCTTTGGAAACCCATGGAAACCTTCTGGAAGCATTATATTAAGCACCTGAAACACAGACTTAACATAACATAACAACAAGTCCAAACAGAGCCAATATGTTGGTGTATGTAAGAGAGGTCTTATTAAGGGCTACTGTTATGACCTCACCAAAGACATTTCCATTCAAACACAAGGATGAGATTTCCTTTCCAGGAAGAGCCTGCTTGTTACACATAGTTGTGTCCTCATTCTCAGTAAAGCCTGTTCATCTGTTTACCCTTAAACCATTGCCAATCCTCATGGAGGAGATCATTATTTGGGATGTAGTATTTCTGTTCTCGCTTTTCACGATCCTTGGCTTTCTCATTCTATTATAGGAATATATTCGACTCCTAGTAGATTAGAAAGTAGTATAAAAGATCTTGTACTCATAGTTCAGACTTCAGTCAGAAAATCAACCTTGATTTCGACTAAGGTTCTTCTGTTCATTTCTGTCTGTCTCGCCTTTATGAAATTGGGGACTGTGAGGTCTAGTGGGTGCAACGTATAATGTTGAAGCCAAGCCCCATCCAGAACCTCGCCATTGCCTCGCCTTTGGGAGATTATTAATATTACGATTATGTCCTTTTTCTACATTGTAACAGTATTTTCTGACTGCCACACTTGATCGCACTTCATCTTCGCATATCACGACCATCATGAATACCCGATCTACCACTTGCAGTTTACCTTTCATTGTAGAAGTCCCAAGTCAGTTGCAGGAGATTTCTGTTACGATAGTGAATAAGACGTAATCGTAAATATATTGATTCTCCCAATGGCGAAGTTATTGGTGAGGTTCGGAGTTGGGGTTGGCTTCAACGTGCTTGCGTTGCGCCCACTTGGATCGTACGGTCCCCAAATTTCGTAATAGCGAAGAGAGACAGAAGAGACGGAAGCGAACAGAGGAACTTAGTCAAAATCAAGATTGATTTTCTGACTGAAGACTGAACTAATAGTACAAGAGCTTTTATACTACTTCCTAATCTATTAGGAGTCGAATAGATTCCTATAATAGAATGAGAAAGCCGAGGAACGTGAAAAGCAAAGAACAGAAATACTACATCCCAATAATGATCTCCTCCGTGACATTGTTGAGTGACGTGTCACTCAGATTCCCAACGAAGTTACCCTAAGGACGTAATAGCAGATTCGGATATAAAGGAGTGAACGGAATTGCGAACAGATGAAAAGTAAATGAAACGTAATGAAGGATATTAAACGTAAATGAGTTCGGAATGGAAAAGCGAGCATATGGAATGTGACGTAAATGAGTGGAGTGATTTGACAGGAGCACGTGACGCCAAGACGGATGCACGAGGTGCATATGGTCCGTGGGCTGAGGGCGTAATGTGAATAGCGAGCGAGAGCGGAGTTGGGCTGAGTGGGCTGAATTGAATAGTCGGCTTGCCGGCGTACGGTTCCTGACACCAACACCACATTCCCAACCAACACCATTCCACCTGCACTTTATACCCGCTGACTGAGACCGAGACCTGTTTGGTCTACTCACGGCAGTGCCAAACCGGTTACATACCCAACAATCATCACCATTGGTGGTCACCCTTCAGAAGCGCCAACTGCAGCTGTCGGCTTTCCTTTTGTCACTTGCTCCTGGTGTCGAGACCCTGGCAGAACTTCCTGGTCAGTACAGAGGATGATGCTTGGTATGGCACGGAGCACCATAGCGATGGTGCTTATATACAGTAGCTAGTGGGCGAAGGGTTCCCTAGAGTTTTCTCTTTGGATCCCCCTTTGCCAGGTAGGCTAGTCACTATGTATTAGGTACCATACTAAAGCTTTGGATCCCCCTTCACCAGTGTGCCACCCGAGGGTAGAACACCTGCTTAGGTTGCCCTTACACTACCCTCCCAAGCCTGTTCTGCCTTCCTTTCCCAATATCTCATGTCAATCCTTTGAATGAGATTTTATAGGTCATTGAGAGTACAGGGTTTGTCAAAGCGGATGAGGCCATCCTTGATGCATTTTGGTAAAGCTGTATATGCCTTTTGAAGGAGAGCATTGTCATTGTAGTCAATGAGAGCTGAAAGCCAGTGTTATGGCCCATGCCACCAATAAACCCACATTAATCCCCACAATCACCCGCACTGTTTCCGGGACCTTTCTGACCATTCAAAGCCTGAAAAATTGCTTTCCAAATTCTGTTGTACCAACCCAAAGTTCCACAATCCCAAACCTCTGAGATTCCGAGACCAAGGTTCTGCTCTTTTGATAAACAATGCGCAGGGTCATCATGTACCTCACTTCCTTGTTCTTCGTTCTGTATTATCCCCTTATACTCTCTCCTCCCCTTGTCTTTACTCAGCAAAAGTTAGTATAAGGACTAGATACATGTATATAAGACACTAGTCAACTGGACTATTTGCCAGTATGAATATCGACTTAATTCTGCGTCATAGTTTCCAATTCAGTTCCGGTAAACTTCCGACTTTCCAAATTAGGGACAGATGATCGAGGAGGGTGCAACACATAAGTTGAAGCCAAGTCTCTGCAACCCCGAATCACTCGAATGACTAGTCGAACTACCTAATACCGAGAACAGTCCTAGCCCCCCGGCACTTCCCATCTTTACGCCCCTTTCCATTTCCATCTGTGAACCCACATCCTCTAGTCCCTCTACCTCTGGAGTACAAACCCCCTCTCAGAAACCGTTCGGAACCTCCGGAAACCCTTCTGGAAGTATCTAGTTAAGCGCCAACATGCAGATTTAACAGTATATTTGTACTCACACTCCTGATCATCATGAGCATGAGACCCATCACACATTCACAAGCCCTGCAGACAATCACCCAGGCATCTTCCCACTATGCATCTGTCCCCCAAGAACTGTCTGCCCCCAGACCCAGTTTCCAGATGCCTCAGACCCCAGCACACCCTCTGGAACCTTCATCTGATTCCAGACTCTTGAGCACAGATCTACACCTGCATTCCAATATGACCAATCTGTTCCTTGTAAACCACCCCCTGGCAACTCAACAATTGTCGCCCTCAGAGATGCCATCCAGTTCAGGACCATCCTCAGCAGTGCCATCAACTTTAGGACCACCATTGGCACCACCCCCTTTCACATTTCCCCCCTACGTACCACCACCCTTTGCACCACCGCCCGTGGCACCACCACTCAATGCACCACTACCTGTCACACCTCTGCCTGCTGTACCACCCCCTGTCTTCCAACCCCATGTCACACCACCCGCCACAGCACTGCCACCTCCTGCACATCCAGGAGGGGCCCCCACCTTAGGACCCAATGTTGTGCCCAATCTCACTCAGGCCCTCATTATGCTGGCAAGTAACTTGGCCAGCCCCAGAAGATCAGCCCCCTGCGCCGCCAAGGTCTGGGATCTGGATCCCTTCAATGGATCCGATTCGAGGAAACTACAAGCCTTCCTAGTGCAGTGTAGTCTGAACTTCCATAATCGCCCTGACACTTTCAATTCTGACAGCACCAAGGTAACCTATGTACTGTCGTATCTGACTGGTACCGCCCTGGACTGGTTTGAACCAGCCCTTTCTGCCCCCAACAAGCCAGACTGGCTCTATGACTATGCAGAGTTCATTAGTGAACTCAAAACCAACTTCAGCCCCCACGACCCAGAAGGAGAGGCCGAAGCAGACCTTGAGAACCTCTGCATGTGTGATAACCAACGTATCACGAAATATGTAGTTGAATTCAATTGACTAGCCACCCATGTCCACTGGGGTGACGCCGCACTTCATCGCCAGTTCTACAATGGACTCCCTGTGTTACGATGATGATAAAGACGTAATCGTATATTATTAAATCTCCCAATGGTGAGACAATTGGCGAGGTTCGGATTGGGGTTGGCTTCAATGTTCTTGCATTGTGCCCACTTGAATCGCACAGTCCCCAAATTTTGTAAAAGCGAAGAGAGACGGAAGTGAACAGAGGAACTAGTCAAAATCAAGATTGATTTTCTGACTGAAGACTGAACTAATAGTACAAGGCCTTTTATACTACTCTCTAATCTATTAGGAGTCGAATAGATTCCTATAATAGAATGAGAAAGCCGAGGAACGTGAAAAGCGAGAAACAGAAATACTACGTCCAAATAATGATCTCCTCCGTGACATTGTTGAGTGACGTGTCACTCAGATTCCCAATGGAGTTACCCTAAGGAACATAATAGCGGATCGGACATAAAGGACTGAGTGGAATTGCGAATAGATGAAAAGGGAATGAAACGTAAATGAAGGATATTAAATGTAAATGAAGACGGAACGGAATAACGAGCATGTGGAATGTGATGTAAATGAGTAGAGTGATTTGACAGGAGCATGTGACGCCAAGACGGATACACGAGGTGCATATAGTCCATGGGCTGAGGGCGTATGGTTGGATAGGCGAGCGAGAGCGGAGTAGGGCTGAGTGGGCTGAATTGAATAGTCAGCTTGCCGGCGTATGGTTCCTGACACCCTGGCAGGATCAAGGACGAGATCTCCAGAGTAGGAAAACCCCACTCCCTGCTCCAACTCCGCCTCCTGTCCCAATCCATCGATACCCGCTACTAGGAGCGACAATTGGAAATTGCCAGAGAGTCCCCCTCCACCTGGAACTTCAACCACCCCTATGACAGAGGGAGGACCCCTATGACCACATATTTGGCCCCTAATACAGGCAATAAGATGGCCAATCCAGGCCAACCCGTGACCCCATCCAGTGGCAGCAGGACTACCATGGACCTATCATCCAAAATCAGAAAAGACGGAAAACTTACACCACAAGAACCATAACGCCACTTTGAACAAAACATCTGCCTCTTCTGTGGCAGATCGGGCCACACAGCCAAGGAATGCCCAAGATCCACCACCACAGTTACCAAAGGGTACACAGCCTCTGTGACAGAGGAAGTTGAAGAAGAGTCCAAAGCCTTGGATGCTTTGGAAACCAAGGAATAAGAAGCAAGGCCTCCAACTCCGGCACTAGTTGTTTGCGTTGAACACCAACAGTGCCCATGGAGTAAAACAAACAACATGTCCAACCTTTCAGGAACTTTGAACACCCATGACCAATCGTCGAAGAATTTCGACCCATTTCCTTGGAAATAACTCCGACCCTCCAAACTCCATCAGAATCCTAGTTGCCAGGACACCATACACTCACCCACTATGATCCATGACAGGGCATTGAGTACTACTTGTTTAGATTTTTGTCCCAACTGATTCTTGGTACCATGGAGCCCACAGTTTTTACTCAGCGCTCAATCCGACCCTCTGAAAAACTCCGCTCAGGAAGAACCCTGACTATTGCAGAACCCATACCATCCCTTAGACAAAATGGTACCATGTGTAGATTCCCTCTTAGACTAGAACCTATTGATAACATATTAATACGAACTGAACTATTGACACGGTTCAAAACCGAGACTCAAAATTGCAGGACATCCTCCAAATCCCGATGACACTGCCACCGTCCAAGTGACGATCTGGCGACCGGCCACCATGGCCACCATGACTACTATGACCACCATGACCACCATGAACACCATGACCACCATGACCACCATGACCACTATGACCACCATGACCACACCGACTACCATGACCATCATGACTCCAACCACAGAAACCAGTTAGACGATGAGACATCTACCCTAGAGAAAGGGAAAGCAACCAGAAGCAAAACCCCATCAGTTTGGAAATCCAAACACTTCACCCCTGAACCACCCTGACACCCTCTAGGACCACACATGAAACTTATGACCCCAATTATACAAACAAAATCTATTTACTACAGAAAACATAGAACGTCCCAGGCCCTGATTGGAACCAACCCAATCAGGACACAAACGGTTTCCACTCAATCAGCCCCAGAGGCTCCTTCTCCAAGCCCCCACCTTCCTGGGCCTCCTACCCGACAGACCCTTCACACCAAGCATCCACCTTCCATGCCCAAATCACATGACAGGCTCACCTGAAACTCCTCCGGTCTCCGAGGAATGAACACCACCCAAGGACTGAACATTGGGCTTACCCTCCGCCCGATTGACCAATGATGACAATGCGTCAACAAGATTTCAAGCCAGCCTGACCTCCCCCAAACACTGTTCTGACAACTCAACAATACACCAAAGACAGCGGTCGAGCGCCATGAGGAGACCCTGGAAAAAATCTGAGTCCTCCTGGAATGCGTCTAGATGGGCCAAAAACGCGGAAATCCGATCAAAAGCATCTGGACCACCTGCCCCTGCCACTAGACCACTAGGAACAGCACCCCATTCAGAACGATCACAAGAGGGGTTTCTGGATGATGATGGGTCTGGGAACTGCCCCTGCACTACGAAAGGATTAAAAAGGGGAAAGTCACCACCAGAACGTACCAAACCAAGGGAATCATGAATCATGATAGCATGAACCTGCAATGCCACCACATCACCATCAATGGCCCACAGGCATTGCAGATTGTTTTCGAGACACCATTTGGACCCCACCAATGATGCTCCAGAAAGGAGGAAACAGGAAAAAATTCCAAGGACTTCCGAGGGTTGAGAATCCGTGTTCTCCATTGAGGAAAGACCCCTCCCAGTTCTACAAGACCCCCCTCTTATAGGCAACGGGACCATCAGTACTTATCGATTGACAATCATCCCAGAAAACAGTCAGAAAGCTCCCACAGTCATGTCTGTCTTAATTACTGCCTCGATTAAGCTTAGGACCTCGAGGGCTTGGTCCTAGTGGGGGGATACTGTTATGGCCCATGCCACCAATAAACCCACATTAATCCCCACAACCACCCACACCATTTCCGGGACCTTTCCAACCATTCAAAGCATGAACAATCACTTTCCACGAATTCCATTGTACCAACCCAAGGTTCCACAATCCCAAACCTCTGAGATTCCGAGACCAAGGTTCTGCTCCTTTGATAAACAACGTGCAGGATCATCGTATACCTCACTCCCTTGTTCTTTGTTCTGTATTAGCCCCTTGTACTTGACAGAATTAAGAGCTGGAAATGTGGAGTAAAAATAAAGAAAATTCTGCAATTTAAGCAGAAGACAAAGGAAAATAAAGATTTTAGATTTTCTGGGGCAATAGAAGATGAAAAAACAGATTAAATTTTGTTTTTACAACATATACACTATATATGATACACATAGGAGGTAAAGAAACTCAGAGAGACAAGATTACATAAGAAAATGATGTACATGTGACATCATGAAGGAAATATTTTTACACAAAGAATTGGAAGGGAAAAATACATCGAAATACAATATAAAACGTACATGTAACCTATGTGCTGCAAAAGCGAACACTTTTGTTAGGGAAAATATTGTGCCACGCTCAAGCCGGTCCAACGACCGTACGCTGGTGAACGGGCGCTTTGCTTCGTCCTAATCGGGATGGAGATGATTATCTTGTCTTGAGATAGTCGGAATGAATAGAAACTCGAGTGGGAGGTTGATGGAACAATATAGTACGTGTCTTGTAGAATAGAAGTTGATAGGAAAAAAGATGATGGATCACGAATGTTTTTGACATAAGCACCGGCGGCGATGCACGATGACCTATAACTGATTTTCTCGCTTGTGCGAGTATTTGTTAATACAATATACTAATAGATAAAGTACTACAGTATCTAATAACCAGTATTAGATATTATAATACTCTACCTTCACCTGTATATCCGTTGGTACACGTGACTGCATGTGATGTCACACAGGGCCGTCGGTGAGGAAAATCATAATAGAAGTCGAAATAATGGTTGGAAAATTATGGAAAAATACTAGAATAATCGTGGTGATGCATCTTAAATATCGTATCGAAATAGATAGCCGTATAGGCTCGACGTCATTAAGATCGGCTGTTAAGTCCGCGTGTCAGGCGCTTAGCTAGTACTTCCGAAGGGGCTTTCCGGGCTAGTGCGAAGGTCCGTAGCGGGGCCGAGGACCGAGACGGGGTCGGACGGACTACGGACGGGACGGAAGCGCCGGGGGTTTAGGGTAGGTCGCGGAATAGTTCAATCCGGTTGCTGAGAGGTTCGAGGTCGAAGGGACTTGGCTTCAACTTATGTGTTGCACCCTCCTCGATCGTCTGTCCCTAATTTCGGAGAGGAGAAGGAGATTCACTGGAGTGAGTCGGAACTAGGTGGACTAAGATGATATTCGTACTAGCGAACAGTCTAGTCGACTGGGAGACTATATACATGTGACTGTCTTGTACTATCTTTTGCCGGTAATAAAACAAGGGAAAAGGGAGTACAAGGGGGTCAATATAAAAGAGAGAACAAGGGAGCGAGGTACGCGATAGTCCTGTGCGTCGGTTATCAAGTATTGAGTCTCGGTCGGGGATGGACTCGGAGGTGGTGTCTCGGTCGCGACGGGATCGGAAGCGGACAGTGGACTCTGGGTCGGACTTGTCGGGAACGGGGATTACGGAAAACAGTCCTTCGTCCTTTCGGTCGGAAAGGTCTCGGAATAAGGAGGGGTGGTTGTGGGGGTTGTTGAAGGTATGGGCTATAACATCGGCACGAAATACTGGAATTGTATGCATATTGCGCATATATGCATACTCTGTGACACAGATCCATCAGATAATATTGCAGAAAAAATCATGGTAATACACCATGACTGTGGCTTGAATATATTCATTCGTAAACTTGTCATAAGGATCGTAAGTTTCGTAAAAATTGTTAAAAATGTGTATTTTTCTGCTCAATAATTCACAACAGTACTCTTTCCTCCCCTTGTCTTTACTCGGCAAAAGTTAGTACAAGGACTAGATACATGTATATAAGACACCAGTCGACTGGACTATTTGCCAGTATGAATATCGACTTAATTCTGCATCGTAGTTTCCGATTCAGTTCCGGTAAACTTTCTGACTTTCCAAAATTAGGGACAGATGATCGAGGAGGGCACAACACATAAGTTGAAGCCAAGTCCCTGCGACCTCAAACAACTCGAATGACTAGTCAAACTACCTAATACCACGAACAGTCCCAAGCCCCTGGCACTTTCCATCTCCCGTCCTTTCTGTTCTGTCTGTGAACCCATGACCTCTAGCCCCTCCACCTCCAGAGTACGAGCCACCTCTCGGAAACCATTCGGAACCTCTGGAAACCCTTCCGGAAGTATTTAGCTAAGTGCCTAACACGCAGATTTAACACTCCATTAGCACTGTTGGTATTCAATGTGAACAACTTGTGCTGGAGTGGGGGGCCTGTGCTTCTATTCCTTGGAGTCTGAAGTGTCTGTTGCTTTGGATTCCTCCTCGATTTCTTCTATTACCAAAGCTGTGCACCCCTTGGTAACTGTGGTGGTGTATCTCAGACATTCCTTGGCTGTGTGGCCCGATCTGCTGTAGAAGAGGCAGAGGTTTTGTTCGAAGCGGCATTGCTGTTCTTGTGGGTAAGTTTTCCATCTTTATCGAGCTTGGATGAAAGGTCCATGGTAGTCCTGCTGCTACCGGATGAGGTCGCAGGTTTGCCTGAGTTGGCCATCTTATTGCTCATGTTAGGGGCCAAGTATATATTTGTGGGGGCTTTTTCTCTATTGTAGGGGTGGTTGAAGTTCTGGGTAGAGGAGGACTCTCTGGCAACTTCTGATCATCGTTCCCAATAACGGGTGTCGATGGATTAGGACAGGAGGTGGAGTTGGAGCAGAGAGTGGGGTTTTCCCACTCTGGAAATCTCATCCTTGATCCTGCTGGGAAGCCTGTTGTAGAACTGGCGATGGAGTGCAGCATCACCCCAGTGGATATGGGTAGCTAGTCGATTGAATTCAACTATGTATTTTGTGATGCACTGGTTATCGTACATGCAGAGGTTCTCGAGGTCTGCTTTGGCCTCTCCTTCTGGGTCATGGGGGCCAAAGTTTGTTTTGAGTTCAGAGATGAACTCCTCATAGTTGTAGAGCCAGTCTGGATTATCGGGGGTGGTGAGGGCTGGTTCAAACCAGTCCAGGGCAGTACTGGTCAGGTACAATAGCACATAGGTTACCTTGGCATTGTCAGAGTTAAAAGTGTCAGGGTGGTCACAGAAGTTCAGGCTACACTGCACTAGGAAGTAGTTTTCTCGAATCGGATCCATCGAAGATATCCAGGTCCCAGACCTTGGTGGTGTGGGGAGCTGATCTCCTGGGGCTAGTCAAATTGCTTGCCAGCATGACGATTGCCTGGGTAAGGTCAGGCATATCATTTGGTCCTAAGGTCGGGGCCCCTCCTAGTTGGGTAGGAGGTGGCAGTGCTGCAGCAGGTGGTATGACATGGTGTGGGGCAACAGGGGGTGGTACAGTGGGCGGAGGTACAATGGGTGGTGATGCAATGAGCGGTGGTGCAATGGGTGGTGGTGCCATGGGTGGTGGTGCAATGTGCAATAGGTGGTGGTGCAATGAATGGGGGTGCAATGGATGGTGGTGCTACAGGTGGTGGTGCCAGGAATGGGGGTGCAATGGGTGATGGTGCTACGGTGGGTGCTGTGAAGGGAGGTGGTGTAAAGGGGGGTGGTACATAGGGGGGAGATGCGAAAGGGGGTGGTGCCGCAGATGGTGGTCTCAAAGTTGATGGCACTACTGAGGATGGTCCCGAGCTAGATGGCATCTCTGAGGGCAATGATTGGTGAGTTGCTGGGGGGTGGTTCATGAGGAATGGGTTGGTCATATTTGAGTATGAGTGTGGGTCCGTGCTCGAGAATCCAGAGTTGGATGAAGGTTCCAGAGGGTGTGCAGGGGTCTGAGGCATCTGGAAACTGGGCCCAGGGGCAGGTGGTTCTTGGGGGACAGATGCATAGTAGGCAGATGCCTGGGTGATTGCCTGTAAGGCTTGTGCATGTGTGATAGGTCTTAACCTCATGATGATCAGGAGTGTGAGTACAAATATACTATTAAGTCCACATGTCAGGTACTTAGCTAAACACTTCCAGGGGGGCTTCCAGAGGTTTCTGAGGGGTTTCTGTGAAGGGGGTCGAGGTTCCAAGGACAATAGGGTTTGAGGTCATGGATTCATAGATGGGAGACAGAAGGATGCAAAGATGCAAAGCGCCAGAGACTTAGGATTGGTCACGGTATTAGGTCAATATGACTAGTCATTCGAGTTGTTTTAAGTCAAAGGGACTTGGTTTCAACTTATATATTGTGCCCTCCTCAATCATCTGTCCCTAATTTTGGAAAGTCAGAAAGTTTACTGGAACTGAATCGGAAACTACAACACAGATTAAGTCGATATTTGTACTGGCAAATAGTCCAGTCGACTGGGGGTTTATATACATGTAGCTAACCCTTGTACTATCTATTGCCGAGTAAAGACAAGGGGGAGGAGGGAATACAAGAGGCTAATAGAAAGGGAGAACAAGGGAGCGAGATACGTGATGATCCTGCATGTCATTTATCAAAGGAGCGGAACCTAGGTCATGGAATCATGGGAGGTTCGGGATTGCAGAACTTTAGGTTGATGTAACAGAATCATGGAAAATGATCATTCCAGACTTTACAGTCAGAAGGTCATGGAAAAGGTGCGGCTGGTTGTGGGGGCTAGTATGGGTTTATTGAGAGCACAGGCCATAACACTGTATTTCAGTCCTTATACTTGAACAATTACTTGCCATACAAACATATGTTATATGAGAAATGTCCAGAGAGAATATGCTGAGTGGTGAGTTTATATTCAAATTTTATATTGATCACTCAAAAGTCTCTGAGTGCCTATTTGTGAAAATATAATCAAATTGTTATCCATTGATGTGAAGATTCAAATATTATCATTCATATATGACAATTCTTTATTCTATACCCTTGGTTATCTCCATTTATTCCAAACCATCAAAAGTCCTTATTCATCATTCTAACCCAAAACAGTAGTAGCAATGTGCCCAATGCTACTCAAGCATTGTAGGACCAGCAGGGGCCTGGCCAGCCACCATCCTTATCAAACATGTTCACTTTTGAGGTGCAGAGTTTACATTTATATACATTATCAATCTCCATTGTTATTTTTCTTCTCCAATTCCTGTAAAATGTATTTCACCTCTCTGATGTCATATATAATGCATTACTCCTGTATTCTGTCTCAAATTTGTATTCTTCCTGTGTTTGTTAGGGCAACCTACTCAGGTACTGATCCCAGCAACTGCTGAGAGCTAGAACTGGCAGGACACCACCCAGCCCTAGGGAACGGCACGGGTTACCCATGGGTCAAATGTGGGTGTTGGGTGTGCACTGTACCCACACATGTGCGGCATGTGTGAGTCATAAGCATACATATACAGCATGTGCGGTGCATGCACGGATGGCACATATAGCACATTCAAGTCGTATGTATGCATGTGCAGGGCATTCATGTTGTACACACATATATGATACCATGGGTTGGGCCGGGTTACAGGTGCTCTCGGCTTGACCCACACCCGTACCCAAGGATACCCGACCAGGTGACCCATGCAGGTTGGCCCAACCTGTGCCATTCCCTACCCAGACCTGGCCGTCTCCCTAGGCCTGACCCAGGGACTCTAACTCAGAGCCTACATACAGAAGCTAATCAGACAGTGGTAAGGGGATCCAAAAGTAAATATATATAGAAGAGATAAACTAAATACATTATAAGTGCATACCTGGTAAGGGGATCCAAAAGAGAACAAGGTAAGGATCCCTTACCTAAGCAGCCAACTATAAGCTAGTGACTGTGTGAGTAAGTCATGTCACATTCAGTAAAATAAGGACAGGTGAGGATGGAACTAAGGAATTAAGAGGGAGAGGAAGATAGAAAATAGAGGATATACAGGGAAAAGAATGGCCCTCAGAGAGCAGGAGGCTGTCCCCTAAAAGTATTCAGCACAGTATAGAGTCTATTAATTTGTAGTATAAAATTGTGATCTCTTTGCCATTGTTTTATCTGTTAAAAATCTCCAAAAGGGCTTATTCTTTGTTAAATCTGTCTAAATTGACAGAAGTCTCTTAATAAAATCTACTTCTTTCAATTCTTGGCTCTGAATCTTATCAGATTAAGAGTCTCAGTGCCTCTACAAAATGACTACTGCTGCTGCTGCTACTCCTTCTGCTCCTACTCTGTTTCTGCATGATATTCATAAATTTTGAGAAATTCAACCCAAGTTGATGAGACAATTGGATGACATGGAAGATGGAGATTGTTGTGACAATGAAAGACAGAGGGTTATATGACATGATTACTGGTGCAGACCCAAAACCATCATCAACCCCTTCTCTGATCACTACCATTTCCAGAGTGTTGCATATAGGGACTGTGTGTAAGGGCAACCCTCTTACAGCCCCGAGGTATATCTCGGAGGCGAGCTAAGCAGGGGGAATCCAAAGTGTTTAATTGTTTTACTACTGCCTAAATACATATGGAGTCCTCACCTAAGCAGGGGGAATCCAAAGAGGAAAGTCTAAGGATCCCGCTGCTGGTGAGCCCCTTTTATACCCTTTATATGGGTGGTCTGTGCACTAGTTACAAATCAATACATCGGAGTTTGTAGAGCCAACTTCCTGGTACTAAGTCTGAGGCTCGGACGTTCACTCTGGATTTCTAGTCATCATGCTTCAAGATCGTTCTCGTCTCCACTCGATGGTTTCTGGATGTTTTAGCCTCGGAGTTGATCGGAGTTTGAAATGGTACTTTGGACTTGGATCAGGCTTCGGAGAAGGTCGTCCCCTGACACTGTGCCAGTACCTCAGTTAGAGAGGGAGTAGAATGCCTCAAATAATTGTGCCTATAGCCAAATTTTGTTAACCATTTCCCCTAATCTCCAAATCTCTATTAATTGTATGGATAAGGCCAAAGTTGCATGGAGGATATTGTGCAACAAATTCAAATCACATGACCCTAGTAAAGTCAGCATTATTAGGGCAAAATATGAAAATAATCAAATGGAGGAAGGACAATCAGTATCAACATACATTAATATAATGAAGACATACAATTACCTCTTGCTCATATGGGAGAGATCATTCCAGACTCTACACATGAAGTGACCTTGTTGCTCCCTGAATCCTAGAGACAAATAGTCAGGATGATTCAGATAATTATGACAAATGTGGATGTTATTGAAGAATGTTTAGAAGTATATGAAGCTGACCTGAGAGCTGTAGAACCAATTGACACTAGTATAACTGCCTTTGTTGCCAAATCTAGTCAGTCAGCTGGGAGGGCAATGCCCTTCAGGGGTCAAGTTTAATCCCTGTTGAGCCTATTCAATCTCAGGCAATGGTCCAAGGATTGAGAATGAACCCACAGTCCTCCTCACAACATCCTCCATACTTTTGCACAAATTGTAAGAAAAGGGGTCACACAATGGAGAGGTGTTATGTGCCAGGTAGAGGTTCAGCTAGAAGGGCTCCTTGGAGGAGGTAGGGAAATTATTACACACCTGTCAGTAGACCTTCCAATCATTATATAACTGCAAATTCAGGCACTTAAAGTGGAGGAAGTTATGGGAGAGGGGCCAGGGGAGTGAGGATGACAGCTTGGATGTGAAGATGGCCTCCACTGATGGGCAAGAGTCACTCATGATGGCCAAAATCACTAAAGAGCTGGGAAGTATGGGGGGTGCACAAAATATTGAAAGGAACTCCAAATCAAACATATCTTTAACCTTCCCAACTTCTACTCTGTCAAAGATGAAAGATGACATGCATGCATGCATATATGGCTACTTGATTTGGTGGCTTCAGCTCACACCTCTGGAAACATCAATTTATTTCAAGATATTCATGATATTTGGGCAAGAGTCACTCATGATGGCCAAAATCACTAAAGAGCTGGGAAGTATGGGGGGTGCATAAAATATTGAAAGGAACTCCAAATCAAACATATCTTTAACCTTCCCAACTTCTACTCTGTCAAAGATGAAAGATGACATGTATGCATGCATATATGGCTACTTGATTTGGTGGCTTCAGCTCACACCTCTGGAAACATCAATTTATTTCAAGATATTCATGATATTCTTGTGCATGAGTCTTCCCCAATTGGCCCCATTATCCTATGTGACATCATGTATGCACCTAGTCTAAGAGCTAATTTATTATCTACCAGGAATATGACAAACACTAAGGGTCGAGTGATTTTGGATAAGAATTCATCATCACTATCTATGAACAATTAGTTAAGTCCAGGACACTGACTGTAGCCCTTGGCCATAAGACAAGCCTTGTAATGCTCAATGGAACCAGCAAGACAACATTTGACCTTGAACGCCTAATGAGAGCCAACAGCTTTACAACCAGCAGGAAGCTTGACCAGTTTCCAAGTGCCATTCGTCACCAATGCCTGAATCTCCTCTATAGCAGTATCAAGGTAAAGCTGACCATCAGGCTGTTTCAATGCCTCTGCAAGAGTTTGTGGCTCCATCCCACTGACTTTGAAGACATATTCCATGGTAGCAGCAGGAGATAGCAACCCATCTGGATGACATGACACAGAAGTGAGACCAGCTGCCTCTTTAACAAACTCATCCTTGTCCTCATCATTGGACTCAGGAGAGACATTGTGATGAATTTTGTCACGATCAATCTTCCAGAACTCTCTGGGAGGGTGATGGATATGAGTGCTGCAATGCAAAGGAGGGGAATCAGGGACAGGTGCAGGGATAGGTGGTTGGTTTTGAGTTGCCACTACTTCTGGCATATCTTCTGAGATGTCAATAAACTGTGCAGGAGTTGGTGCAGGATGCAAATGAGGTGAAGGGGAAGATACAGGGAAGATGTGTGTCAGGGGATGACCCAGTTTCCAGACCAAACTGAAACCAAAAAGCAGAGAGCAAAGGGGCATGGACTGAGGGGACCGACAAGCTGAGGAAGGGATGGGTATGAGATGTGCTCTCCTCAAGTCAGGCAGACTGACCATGGTCCTATACAAGGCCAAGCTGTCAAGTACACATACCGAGATTCAGGTAATTCGGCAGTGCCAACTGAGCAGTCAGTCTATGTCCATGCACAAGTGTCCAAGCCACATGCAAGTCACTTGGTATGCCAGTCTCGGCTCGGCACATCCACCATCCACATTCCCTGTCCCTACCTCTCATCCACTCTACCTCATTCAAAACATCCATTAATCCTACCCCATCCGTTCCTTATTTCCTCAACCCGCCCCACCTCGGGATATCCTGTCCTTGTTTTATCTTCAGCAACCCTATTGCTTTATAGTCAGTCACTCCCTATTGTCCTATCCTTGGCCACATTCCTATTATTCCATTCTTTATTGTTCTATTCCCATTTACATTCCTCTATTCTATTTTTGCTCATTGTGGACAATTCCCCCACATGCTCTGCATACCTTATTGTCTCACATGCCTTATTCCACATGTCACTTCTTAACCTATATAAGTAGGACATGCATGGTACATACTTCCTCATTCTGGGTATCAACTAGGCTTAGGCCCCTTACCTTCCCTTCCCTCTGTAAAGTCCTCTACTTGGGCCAGCACCTCCTGCACTCTCCGAGTATCCCCTCTGTTCCAAATTAGTGGCATGCATGGAAAGTAGGGTGCAACACATGAGTACATTGAAGCCAAAGCCACTACTTTCAGCCTGCAGGACTTGGCCGCTCTCCACCTGCACCTTTGGCATTACCAAAGCCTGACAGTATACCCAGAATCAAACTACTTCCTGTGCCTTACTTATGATTATGCCCCCACGAAATAACAGCAGCAAGAAGAACATGTTTGTCAAGTCCGCAACACCGAGTACCGACTCACTTGGGAATACCGACCAACTGGCCCTTGCCACGCGGCCTCGGCTTGGTACATCCGGTACATCGTCTGGACCACTCCTCTCGTCCTATCCCCTCCATTGTTCCTTCACCCCCTATCCACTCCTTGACCCGTTTTCCCCAAACAACATGACGACCACTCATTGTCCTGGCCACTGCCATTGTTTTATCTTAGGTTGTCCTCTATTGTTCTATTTTCACCCACCACTTCATTATCTTATTCTCAGCCATACTCTATTATTCTAATCCCGCTTACATTCCTTATTCTATTTCTGATCACTGTGGACAATGCCTCCATGTGGTTTCCTCATACCTTATTGTTTCCATTCCTTATGCCACCCTGTTCCACATCTTGCTTCTTAACTATATAAGTAGCGGAATGTATGTAGATAGTTCCTCACTCAGAATATTAATTGGTTCGCACCCCCTTGTCCGTTTCCTATTTTCTAAAGTCCTTCGCTCGAGCCGACGCCCTCGGCATCCTCACAAGGCTCATCCCACTACCCAAATTAGTGGCACGCATGGAACAGCAGGGCACAACGCACGAGCACGTTGAAGCCTAGCCACTCCGGAACGGTTTGCAGGACTTAACCAATATTTCCACGTTACCGAATCCTGACAATGTTAAAGAATGAGGATGTTAAATCTGCATGTTCCAAATGGTTTCCAAGAGGGGGTTTATACTCCGGAGGTGGAGGGACTAGAGGTTGCGGGTTCATGGATGGAGATGGAAAGGGGCAGAAAGACGGGAAGTGCCGGGGGCCTAGGACTGTTCACAGTATTAGGTAGTTTGACTAGTCGTTTGAGTTGTTCGAGGTCACAGGGACTTGGGTTCAACTTATGTGTTGCGCCCTCCTCGATTGTCTGTCCCTAATTTCGGAAAGTTGGAAAGTTTACCAGAACTGAATCGGAAACTACGATGCAGAATTAAGTCGATATTTGTACTGGCGAATAGTCCAGTCAACTGGTGTCTTATATACATGTATCTAATCCTTGTACTAACTTTTGCCGAGTAAAGACAAGGGGAGGAAAGAGTACAAGGGGCTAATAAAGAAAGAGGAACAAGGGAGTGAGGTATGCAATGATCCTGCATGTCATTTATCAAAAGAGTGGAACCTAAGGTCTCGGAATTGCAGAGGTTCGGGATTGCAGAACTTTGGGTTGATACAACAGAATTGGCGGAAAGCAATTGTTTAGGCTTTAAACGGTTGGAAAGGTCCCAGAAATGGTGCGGGTGGTTGTGGGGATTAATGTGGGTTTATTGGGGGCATGGGCCATAACAGTATCCTGTCAGGCTTCGGAAACTGATGAGCTTCGGGACTGCTGAGATGTCGGATGGGAGCGGCCAAGTCCTACAGGCCAGGAGTAGTGGCTTTGGCTTCAACATACTCATGTATTGTACCCTACTCTTCCGTGCATGCCACTGATTTGAAACAGACAGGGTACTTGGAAGGATGCCGATGATGCTGGCCTGAGTAGAGGACTTAACAGAGGAGAAGAAGGTAGAAGGGCCTAAGCCTAGTCGATACTCAGAATGAGGAAATATGTACATGCATGCCCTATTTATATATGTTTAAGAAGCGACATGTGGAATAAGGAATGTGGGATAATAAGGTATGCAGAGCATGTGGGTATTGTCCACAACAAGTAAAATTAGAATGAAGGAATGTAAAACGGGGATAGAACAATAAAAGATAGAATAATAGAAATGTGACCAAGGATAGGACAACAGGGAGTGACTGACTATAAAACAATGGGGCCATGGCCAAGGATAATACAAGGACAGGAAGTCCCGAGGTGAGGCAGATTGAGGAATGAGGAGTGGACGTGGCAGGATTAATGGATGATGATTGAGGTAAGGTGAATGAGAAATGGGTAAGGAATGTGGGTGGTGGATGAGTCGAGCCAAAACCGGTGTACCAAGTAACTGGCATGTGGCTTGGACATGGGGCATGGACGTAGTCCGATTTACTTGGTCGGCACTGCCGAATTACCGGATACTCGGTACGTGCACTTGACATATCCCCCTACTAGGACCGAGCCCTTGAGGTCCTAAGCTTAATCGAGGCTGTCAAGTACATGTACCGAGATCCCAGTAATTCGGCAGTGCTGACCGAGCAGTCACCCTATGTCCATGTACAAGTGTCCATGCCACATGCAAGTCACTTGGTATGCCAGCCTTGGCTTGGCACATCCACCATCCACATTCCTTGCCCTTACCTCTCACTTATGTTACCTCAATCACCACCCATTAATCCCACCCCATCTGCTCCTTAATCCTCGACCTGCCTTACCTCGGGACCTCTTGTCCTTGTTTTATCCTTGGCCACAATGATTGTTTTATAGTCGAGTATTCCCTATTATCCTATCCTTGGCCACATTCCTATTATTCTATGTTTTATTGTTCTATCCCCATTTACATTTCTTCATTCTAATTTTACTCATTGTGGACAATACTCTCACATGCTCTGCATACCTTATTGTCTCACATTCCTTATCCCACATATTGCTCCTTAAACCTATATAAGCAGGGCATGCATGTACATACTTCCTCATTCTGGGTATCGACTAGGCTTAGGCCCTTCTACCTTCTCCTCCTCTGTTAAGCCCTCTACTTGGGCTGGCATCATCGGCATCCTCCCAAGTATCCTGTCTGTTGCAAATCAGTGGCATGCACGGAGAGTAGGGTGCAACGCACGAGTATGTTGAAGCCAAAGCCACTACTTCTGGCCTGCAGGACTTGGCCATTTCCCATCCAACATCTCGGCATTCCTGAGGCTTGACAGTATACCCAGAATCAAACTACTTCCCATGCCTTCATTCCTTACGAATACGGCCCCATAAGACACCTTTTTAATGATCCTTCTATCTTCTTATTTGGAACTGGGTTCTCCAGTAACCCTTTCTAACTGCTTTAATTCAGGACCTGCTCATAGTTTCATCGGATCGTCTTACTCCTGGAAAGGTCCCGGTACTTCGACCAACCCAGTTCGGCTCAATTCTCTAACAATACCACCAGTTTGGTCGTCACCAAATCTACAGAATTGACTACTAGGTATCCAACAAGACAAATCCATGCCTCAGGATTTTCGACCAAGTACCAGCATAGATTCGGAAACCATCTACTTCAGAGGAATTTCAGTCTTTCCTGCCAACCGGGAGGCAACACCCCACCCTCAGCATCCTGTCCAGCATGCTTGATCAATCAGCATCAGCTCACAGTTTTTTTTTTTTTAAATAAAAAATAAATTACGTCTTAGAACCCTTCTTGATCTAGTACTGCTTGCTAACCACATAGACATGTTCACTAGATTTTCCATCTGGACAACTTCAGTCCAACCATCCATCTGTCACATCACTACATCCATTGGTCGGCAATATTCGGTCACAACTTGCTCATCCACTATAATCCATTGATTAACAGGGTATTGGGCAGTACTACGTTCTGTCATGCCACTAATGTTTTTAGGTGCATCCCAATGGCCTTGGTCCAGTTGGCACTTGGCACTGCCCCAAAAGCCTCACCCAGGATCCTGTTCTGTTGCTGGAAGCTCTTCCAATAGCCCTAGTCAATGCAACTGCCTCGTGCATACTTGTATACCAGAATGGCTGGCAAGTTTTTGGCTGGGATCTCTCGGTCAGCGGTGCCACTCAGTATATTTGGCCAAGGTCTCTTCCATCTGTCCCCATCTTTTCTTGTTCATTCACTCTGTATATGCACATTATATGCTCTTACAACTCTTCTCCATTCTTCTCAGCTAGAGGATGACACCTTTAGTAGATGGTGGGATGTCTACCTAAAAGGGGGGGTGTGTCAGGGGACGACCCTCTCCGAGTCCTGATGACAAGTCCGAGGTCCTATCTCGGACTCCACCCAAACTCCGAGGATGAGAGACCAGAGTCCGAAAGACCACTGATGTCAGAGGATGACCTCCTCCGAGTTCTGGTCTAAGTCCGAAGCCCTATCTCGGACTCTCCCCAACTCCGAGGTCCTATCTCGGACTCTCTCCAATTCCAAGGTCGTATCTCGGACTCTACCTAAACTCCAAGGATGAGAGACCAGAGTCCGAAAGGCCACCGATGTCAGAGGATGACCTCCTCCAAGTCCTGATCCAAGTCCGAACCTCTATCTCGGACTCCTCCCAACTCCGAGGTCCTATCTCGGACTCCTCCCAACTCCGAGGCCAGGAGACCCAGGTCCGAGGGACCACCGAGCAGGAGATAGGAATGATCTTAGTGTGATGACTGAAACCGGGAATAGGCGCCTATGTTGATTTATAAGCTAGTGCACAGACCACTTACATAAAGGGTATAAAAGAGGTTCACCAGCAGCGGAGATCCTTAGACTTTCCTCTTCGGATTTCCCCTGCTTAGGTGAGAGCCCTACATGTACTTAGGTAGTAGCTGTAATTGAACTTCGGATTTCCCCTGCTTAGATCTGAGAAGCCTGTGGGTAGGCTCTGGGTTCGAGTCCCATAGTCAGGCCTAGGAGGACGTCCAGGGCTGGGTGGTGTCCCGCTGGTTCCAGCCTCTGGCAGTCGAGACCAGTTCCGAAAGAGGGTTGCCCTTACAGGGTGGCAACTAGCTAGATATACTTCGACCTATGCAATCTCCCCTCTCAAAGACATCCCTCTCCCAACAAACCCCTCCATTCACCCATCTCCACTCTCTGTCCCATCCTTCACTTCCTCCATTCCCTCAGTCCTACCCCTACATCCCCTCATTCCACCATCAACCTCTCTTCCCTTCCGTTTATCATGACTGGATCTGCCGAACTATCTGGCATGATCACTTGCCTTCTCTTAATTCTCAAAAAAAAAAAAAAACTTTATATTCTTAGTCTATATCAATGATATCACTACCTCCATCCACATCATCTGCATCTTCCCTCTGCTTCCCCTTCCCTTTATCCTCCTCCTTACCCAGCCCTCTCGCATTCTCAGGACCTCCTGAATGCCCCTCCAGGATGAGAAACACCATGTTCTCGATCCTTCTGAAGAGTTCCTCTAACAGCTCCTCCATCCCCCTCTTTTCCGATGTGTTAAATCTGTGTGTCGGTGCTTAGCTAGAGGCTTCCAGACGGGTTTCTGGAGGGTTTCTGGAGGGTTCCAAATGGTTTCCAAAGGGGGGTTTGTACTCCAGAGATGGAGGGACTAAGGGTTGTGGGTTTGGGATTGGAATTGGAATAGAGATGGAGAGATGGGAAGCGCCGGGGGTCTTAGGGCTGTTCACGGTATAGGGTGGTACGAGTGGTTCGAGGTCGCAGGGACTTGGCTTCAACTTATGTGTTGCGCCCTCCTCGATCATCTGTCTCTAATTTCGGAAAGTCAGAAAGTTTACCGGAACTGGATCGGAAACTACGACGCAGAATTAAGTCGATATTTGTACTGGCAAATAGTCCAGTTGACTGGTGACTTATATACATGTATCTAGTCTTGTACTATCTTTTGCCGAGTAAAGACAAGGGGGGAAGAGAGTACAAGGGGCAATATAAAACGAAGAACAAGGGAATGAGGTACACGGTGATCCAGTGCATCGTTTATCAAAGGAGCAGAACCTTGGCTTCGGAATCTTCAGAGGTTCAGAAACGCAGAACCTTGGATTGATGCATTGGAATCCGGAAAGCGGTTATTCGGGCTTTGAGCGGTCGGAAAGGTCTCGGGAATGGTGCGGGTGGTTGTGGGGTTTAATATGGGTTTATTGGCAGCATGGGCCATAACAGTATCCCTCCACTAGGACCAAGCCCTCGAGGTCCTAAGCTTAATCTTGCCGTGAATTGAGCGGAGAAGAGCGTGGGACTATTTTTAGGTGTATTGGGACGTAATAGGTATTTTTTCCGAGTGCCCGTCCGATGCATATATAAGGGGGCTTTTTTCTTTTCTCTGAGTTCCTTTCCTGCCTCCACCTATGTCTGGACTGGAACCAGGATATCGAAGCGGAAGTTTCGGAGCAGGTGTGCGCTTTCAAGGCTGAATGTGCGGAACAGATTCGCTTGATAAGGGAGGAAGGGGCGCGGAAATTGGAGGTTGCCCAGAATATTGGAAAGGATCAGAGGGTTGAAGTCCAAAGGCCAGGGGAAAAACAAAGGGGGTGGATCGGAGGAGGAGGGGGAGGAGGTCCAGAAAGCTAAGGGGGTCCGGAAAGCTGAGGGGGTCCAGGAAGCTGAGGGGGTCTAGAAAGCTGGGGGGGTCCGGAAGGCTGAGGAAGCCCTGAAACTGGCAGAGATCCACAGGATGGCAGAGGAGGATCGGAAAGTAGAGGAAAGGATAGTTTATTGGGTGAGCCCAATCCTGCTGGACCCAATCTGGATATGGAGGATCCTACATGGTTTGATGCATAAGGAGTGGAAAATGTTTGTTTATGGCTCAGCCTGTAGTCTTGTTCTGGAGTCATGAGTGTCATATAAAGTCATTATCTATGAAATGGTTGGGGGTCCATGTTGGTCAGTGTAAGGGCAACCCTCTTACAGCCCCGAGGTATATCTCGGAGGCGAGCTAAGCAGGGGGAATCCAAAGTGTTTAATTATCTACTACTTAAATACATGTGGAGTCCTCACCTAAGCAGGGGGAATCCAAAGAGGAAAGTCTAAGGATCCCGCTACTGGTGAACCCCTTTTATACCCTTTATATGGGTGGTCTGTGCACTAGCTTACAAATCAATACATCGGAGTTTGTAGAGCCAACCTCCTGGTACTAAGTCCGAGGCTCGGGTGTTTGCTCCGAGTTCTAGTCATCATGTGTTAAGACCTTGTCTGTCTCCACTCGGTGGTTTCTGGGCTTCTTAGCCTCGGAGTTGGTCGGAGTTCGAAGTAGGACTTCAGACCTGTATCAGGCCTCGGAGCTGACCGGAGTTTGTAATGGGACCTCGGAGTTGGATCGGAGTTTAAAGAGGGTCGTCCCCTGACATCACCCCCCCTTCTAGAGTGTTGCGTCCTCGTGGCACGGAATAATAGGGATTCGAAGGCCATGGTTCGGATCCTCCGAGGTGCTCCTGGGTGTTGTAGGTAGAACTCTTGAATTTTAGTGGGCGCATTTATGTCCCCTTCCTTCACCCATGTATTTTCCTCATATCCATACCCCTGCCATTTGACCAAGAAGTAGAGCCCTCCTCGCATCAAGCGACCATCCAACACCTTTTCTACCTCATAATGTTCCTCTCCTTCTATTAGTTCCGGTGGTGGAGGTG